>QAPF01000612.1:0-23184 GCA_004367935.1 Colletotrichum sidae | reverse complement strand
ATATATCTACTGATAGCTATATTATCTATTTTACTAGATTACTTATTATTTAGAAGTTTATAAAATAGGTAATTATTACTTTAGGTTTTTTAGAAGTAGAACTTATTAATTTTATACTTATTAGTATATCTCTTAAGTAGATTTAATTATATAATCAGAAAGTCCTTATTAGTAAGAAGAAGGATCTTAATAGTATAAAATTTATAATAGCTAAAATAGTATAAAATAGAATGAATATATTTATACTAAGATAAGAAGATCTTTATAATACTATAATAAGTCTAAAATCCTAAAAACTAAATAGTAATACTAAGATACTTAAGAAAGTATATAGCCTTAAGTATCTTATAAACCTTCTTTATAATCTTAAATATAAAAGTAGCTATAGTATTATTATTAATATATATAAAGGTATAAGTATTAAGATTCTTATTAATAAAAGAATAAATCTCCCCCTTAATAAGTATAAAGCTAATCTTCTTTATTTTAACTATAATAAACTATAACTATTAAAAAAAGCTCTTATAAAAATTATATAAAATCTTATAAAATAGTTAAACTCTGTGTACTATTAGAATAACTTATAAGTTGATAAATCTAAATTCAACCATTTTAAAATACTAGAGCAGTAAGGAAAGTAGTATTAAAATGATATATTTTATATAAAGAATAATAGAATATAATAATAGTAAAGAATAAGTATATAGTAGTAGTAGTTATTATAATAGTATAAACCTCTTGAGATAACTAATTACACTTCTTATAATTACTATAAACAACCTATTAAGTTTTAAATCTTATAATATTATTTAAAGTATCAATCTTAATATTAAAATTCTATATATCTAAAAAGACTTTATTATTAAAAAGCTTATTAATAATATAAAAACTCTCCTTTATGACTATCTAGTTAATCTTAATATTATATATAAGCTTCAAGTAAGAAAGCTAAAGAAGACTCTTCTTTACTTCTTTAATAATATAAAGAATAGAAGAATCTAAAGGAGGAACTTTTATTAATACTATAATAGTAGGATGAATAATAGTAATTAAAATATCTAAATCAATAGAAATATCAGTAGTAAGATAAGCTTTCTTCTTATTATACAAATAGAAATTATAAGCCTTATAATAACAACCTACTAGTTTTATTATAATAATATAAGAAAGATAACTCCAAGTAGAAATAATAGGAATATAAGTTAGTTCTATTATTAATAGATTAGTATTAAGATCTAAATAATCTAACTCTTACATCTAAATAGTATCTATAAAGTTATTATCTCTCTTATTATTTATAATATTAGTAGGCTTTAGTTAAATAGTAGTAATAAGAAGAAGTAGGCTTTTTAATAGTAGAATTATATACTTTATAATATAAGTATTATCAATTTAATATACTTCTAGAGTTACTTCTTTTTTTTATAAAAGAAGTCTTTTATAATAATAGTATTTTAATCTAAAATCTAATTAGAATATTAATTCTATAGATTAGATTTATTAAATAGAATACTATAACTAATACTATTAGGTTTAATATAATTATTAAGATATAAAATAGTCTTATTAAAATTCTTATAAAAGTAAATATTATAATAATAAAAAACTTTCTTTATATTAGAAATAAAGATATAATAAATATAGCTTTATAAAATGTTATAATTAATAAAAAGGCTTTTTATAATTTATATTTCTATCTTCATAGTATAGGGAAAATACTTACCTCTCTTTTTATAAATATAGGTAATATATCTAAATATATAAATATACTTAATATATAGAGACTTATAATTCTTAGTTAGATTTAACTATCTTATCATAATTCTATAAAAGCTGAACTTTCTCTTATTAATTTATAATAAGAAATTAAAAATCTAAATAATAGTATTAAGAACATAATCTTAGAATTTCTTAAGTAAACTATTATTAATAAGTATAATACAGGCTGTTTTAATAATAATCTAGCTAATATATTTAATTATTCTATTTATTAATAATATATAAGTAGTAATTAGATTAAACTAAATACTTATAAAATAGGAATTTCTAAGTATTTTCTTAAGCTTTAAAGTATTATTACAAACTTATAACTTTATATTTAATATAGTTATATTAATAAAAGTATTATTAAACCTCTTGATAACCTTAAGTATAATATTATAATTATAAGTATTAGATAAAATAAGCTAGTAATAACTACTATAATAATTAAGAAAATAAAGAGTATACTTCTTACTTATTATTAATAATAGTTTAATTTTAATAAGGTTGAAATAAATCTCTTTATCTATTTAAATAAGTAGGAGAGAAGTATTATAACTAATAATCTCTATAGATTTAATAAAATAGTATACTTTATAGTAAAAGAAGTAAATCTCCTCTTGGGTAAATTATATATTTATATAGTAATAAGTTTTAATAACTTATAATCAATAGATATAGATGAAGTATTAGTATATTATTTTAAGTATAAGATATATGTTTATCTTAATTTTAATTAAACTAAGAATAGTATTAATAAGAATAGGAATATTATTAGATATATTAATAATAAAGATATTACTTATCTAATAGATCTTAGTAAGATTTTAATAAGATTAAATATTAATAAGACTTATAGTATAATAATTATATTTGATATAGTTTTTTGAAATCTATTTAAGCTGAATAGGTTAGTAAAACTAAAAAGGCTATATTTAACATCCTTAATAGCTTAATTAATAGTTTTAAAGAGGTTTATAAGATCTTCTATTTAAAAGAAGATAATACCCATTCCTTCTAGTCTTACTAGCTTATTATTAGTAGAAGCAAAAAGTTAGAAGTTATTATAAGTATTATATAATATAAAGAAAATAAGGTTATTAAAGATTGAATTAGAATAATGCAAGTTAACTATAATATCTAAGCTTATAATAACTTTATTATTAACTATAGTATTTACAACTTTAAGGATTATTAATAGCTTTTAAATAATAAGACTTCTAATAATTAAACTACTAATAATACTTATAATACTTATAATAAATACTAATAAGGATAAGGTTGATATTTTAGTATAATCCTTAATATATATATATTTTATAATACATACTAATAGTTAATTATAGAGCGTATTGTTAATAGGGATGGAATAAGGGTGAGGAGTATAATATTTCAATATTAGATAGTTTTTCTTATAATAAGAATACTTACTATCCTTCTTTTTAACTAGAGTAATATTTAATATAATACTTCTAGTAGTAGTTATCTTATAGTATAAAATAGAACCTATCTTTTATTCTTTATTTTAAATAAAAGTAAAAACAGTTTTAATAATATTAGTCTATATAGACTTCTTATTATTATTAGTATATTACTTATAGATATTAAGTAATTTTAATTTAAAATAGTTAAAAAGTATAGTTATTTAGAAATAATTAGTATTCTAACTATAAAGGCTTATAATATAAGTATATAAATACTAAATATATTTAAAAATATTATAAAGAATCTTATAGTTATAAGTATTATTTTTAGTAAACTTATCAATAAGGATATTAATAGTATTTTTTAGAAATCTTTAGAATATATTTCTCTAGTATTCTTAAAAATATATAGGAATTACTATCATCTTACTACTTAGTATTAAATAATTTATTAAGTAGTATATTATATAATAATATGAGGAGATTGTAAGTAATATCTTTTTCATTCTCTTATAATATATATATAGGGGTTTTAATAAGTAGTTTAAGTATATCAGTATTAATATACTTCTTAACTTTACTTATTCTAAGTATGATATTAATTAATATTAATTAAAATAATTAGTTTGATTTATCTTTAAGGTTTGGGATTCATAAGATAATTATTCTATAATCTGGAATATTAGTTATTATGAGGTTTAAAAGCTATAGAATATATAGTTATAAATATTATTATTTTTCAGGTTATTTAAAAACTCAATTAGAAAGTAGGAATATTAGGAAAATGAGATACTACTTTATTTATAAGCAATAAATCAAAAGCAGCCTAGGCTTATAACTTATATAGCTTTTAAATAAGAAGTTAAGAATTAAAATAATAGTAATACTATTAGTAATATCTAGAGAAGGAGAGCTTTGTAGTATTAAGGTAAGGGGATAAGTTTCTAGACTAACCTAAACTAGTATATAATATGACCTATAGTATGTAATATATATAGCTATAAGTCTACCCTTCAATAGATAACTATAGAATCTACTTATTTAATTTCATATATATTTATAATAAGAGTTAATTAAAACTTATTAGTTATAGCTACCTATCTATTTAACTCTTTATAATAAAGAAGAATAGTACTATAATAGTATTATATTAGCACTAAAATAGTCTGAACTGTTCTTATACTTATTATCTATATATTTTTATTCTAATTAACTATTAGTTTTAATTAAAATAGGAACTATACCCTACTATAGTTCTATAACTTTATATTAAGGATCTTAACGTTTATTATAATTATATAATAGTATAAAACTATAGTATAATAATCTATCTAATTAATATTATAAACAATAATAGCTATTTCAATTTAATAGGAGAAGGCTATTAAGAAATAGTTTAATTAAATATCCCCTACTTAGGAATATCCTTCTATTTATCTTATAGCTAATTTAAACTTAATAAAGAACTCAGTAAATATCTATTTAAACTCTTGATAGAAGTAGTCAATCTTTTTAAATGCCTAAGTATTATAATGGGAATTCTTATAATATTTAGTGAAATATTAGAAGAATATATTAATATTCTAATTATATTAAAATTTTGATATTATATAAAAGTTGCTAATCTATATCTAGAATTTAAGTAATAGGTTAGTTTATAAGAACTACTAGAAATCTTCCAGTTCTTTAATAAAAGTCCAATTAACTTCTAACTTATATTTATTATTATTTGTTAAATAAGAAAGTAGAAATTATTATTATTAAAAGGGGTATTAATAAAGAGTAGTTTCTCTTTATATAAAATACTTATATTATTTATAGGGCTACTTTATAATCTTATTAGAACTATATAAAGGTTTCTTAGAAAGATTAATCTTTATCTTCTATTAAATTAGTTTACTATTAGTTTATTAGAATTCTTATTAGAAGTTCTATAGTATTAATATCTATTGTTATCTTTTATTATTTTCTATTTCTTTTATATAGTTTACTACTTATTATTAACTTTAAGCTTAGGTAGGAAGTCTATTAATATTAGAAGCTAGTCATAAGAAATACTTTAGTAATACTTTAATAGTATTATAATAAATTTAAAAAGTTTCTACCTAAGGTAAAAACTATTTATTAGACTAAAGAGTGGTAATTACATAAAGTTCTAATAGTAATATCCCATACAAGCCCTAAGGCTTAGGTCTATAATACTAAGAGTAGTATTAAAGAATTCCTTATAAGTAAGAAACTTATGAGAAAACTAGTTAGTCTATAACTCTTTTTAAATAATTAAATATATTAAAAGTATTAGTATTATTCTTAATGATTCCTAAAAGACTATTCTTATAGTTTAATTATATAAAACTAAGAGCTTTATTATACCTATAACTATGATTTTTAGAAATAGGCTTAATTAAATCTATGAAAATCTCATTATTAATAAGTAAAGCTTTTATGTCAATATACTAAATATTATAATTCTAAGTCTTTTTTAACCTAGGGATAAAGTATAACTTAGAATCACCTATATTCTTGAATTATAACTTAAGAAAGTAAAATAGTTATTTAATAAAGAATTAATTTAAATCCTAAAGTAGAATTAAAATACTAAGGGTCTAATTCTAGTAAACTATTATTAACTAAAAGATCAATGATAGTATGGCTTAATAGTTAATTAATAGATTAATACTCTTATAACTCATAGTAGTCTAGAGTTTGAATCTTATAAGAAATACTCTTTTATAAAAGTTAAAAAAACTTAAAGTTCTAATTTAGACAGACCTTAATAAACCTAAAAGCTAGTTTATAGAAAGTCTTAATAGATTTAAGAATTAGTTTATAGAAGGTTTTAATAGACTTAAGAGCTAGTTTATAGAAAGTCTTAATAAACTTGAGAATTAGTTTATAAGAGGTTTTAATAGACTTTAGATATAAGAGGTTTTCAGTTTCTACTACTTAACTATTTCTTTTATTAGTATAATAATAAGCCTACTATTCTAACTAGTATAATCTCCTTATAAATTTATCTAATATTGAACTTATTAATTAATAAGAAGAGTTGATTAGTTAATTAAAGCAAGTATAAAAGAAATAAGCTATAGAGTTTTATAAACATAGTTAAGAGAAGTTTTATATAAATAGATATGTATAAGAAAGCTTAAGGTTAATTAGTATAATTTCTAATATAATCTAATAAGTATTAATAAAGATATAGATATTAATATTAATAATAACTATAAATGGAAATATAATATAGAGATAGAAGTTAATATAAAGTTAAACTTATAACCTATTAAACTAGTAATAAATAACTAGTAAAAGGTTAAAGAGAATTAATAACTCTTAATTATTAAAAAATAAGTTATTTAGAATAATATCTGAAAATAGTACTAATAATAACATAAATAGTAATAATAATAAGAAGTTCGGATTCTATAGGAAGTAGGAAACTTTATAATATCAATATCTAAATAGAGTTTATTTTCAGAAAAGTTGACTTTATATCATATAAACCTTTTGGTTCTATTATACTTAGGCTTCAAAGTGGTCTATTTATTAAATATTCTAATATTATAGTTTGATTAACTTAGAGTATAAATAATTAAGATAGTATAACCTTAACTCTAATAATTGATTTTCTATCATAAATAGAAAATCTAGGGTTATAAGAGTAATAGAGAATACTCAAGCTTTTAAATACCTAAAATGGGTTTTTAGGATAAATATGAGTAATAGCTAAATTGCTAGAACTCTAATACAATCTATATAAATTAAACAACTAAATTAATATTTCCTATAAGTAAAATGAAATATCTAAACAGGTTTAATAAGATTATAAAAATAGTTAAATCCTAACTCTTCAAATCAAACCTAATAATATCTTAAGAAACTATTGAGAAATAATAAAAGTTTATATATAGAACAGTCTTCTAAGAACTTAGTAGTTTCTAGTAATAAATCTATATCTTAAATTGTAATACTATTAATCTCAATAGTTAAATTAATAAGTCTTATCTTACTATCTTTCTTCCTATTAAAAAAGAAAGTTTCTTAATATATAGAATAAATATATCCAAAAACCTTATTCTTAATATTAATCTTTAGTATTTTGATAATATTTTTTAATTAGCTTTTTAGAAATAAGAATTAACTTTACTTATTATATTTTATATAAAACTATTTTGATTATCTATAGTAATATAACTAGTTTCAATAACGTTTTATAATAATTAAAATTATATACTAGTTTTCATTCTTAAGTTTTTAAAACTTCTACTAGAAGCCTTTTCTTAAGTTTCTATAAATAGCTTATTAAATCTATAATTCTATTTAATTATTTTAGAATAAGATACTCCCCTACATGAATCTTCAAAAACTTCAATATAATGATATCTATAAATTATCTCTTAAAACTATCTTTAATGATTCTCTCTATTTCTACTTATATTTTTAATTTCTATCTAGAATTACTCTTAAAAATTATACTATTTGATAAAATTTTATTAATCAAATTAATCTTCCTATTCTTTATCTTCTGTAATATATTAATATTTTCAATTAGTCTTCTTTATGTATCTATTATTATAATATATTTAGAAGTTATTTAGTCTGCTAATATAACATTAAATATTAACATTATTCTATAACTTTTATAATAAGGACTCTTCTAATTCTTCTTCCTTCTTTTTAAAACTTATTAAACTAATAACTTAAATCTATAAAAACTATAGGGATACTTCTGATTATAAAATAAGTAGTCTAGATTATATTTTCCAAGCGATATAATAAAATAATAGATCTTATAAACTTTAAATTTAATTACTTAGTAAATTAAACATCCTAGAATCTCTTAAAATCTTTTCTTTAAATTATTCATTATTATAATGATTTGTATATTATTATTTGGCTATATTTAGACCTCTTTCAATACTTAGTCTTAGAGCTATGGTGTAAAGTCTATAAAATCTAATTTAAAACTAAAATATAATATATCTAATTCTTCTTCTTCCCCTTCTTTATAATAACTATTTCTTTCTATAAAAGAATAACTATTCATTAATATCGAATTATTAATAAAAACTACTAGTTTCTTTCTCCTAAAAAAGAAATAAATTATATAACTTTTAAATCCAATTAAAACCTTCTATATCTATAATGATGTTATAAAACCTCTCTATTCAATTAAGAATATAGAAAAATACTAAGATACTAAACTTATGATTTTTAGACTAAAATACTTCAACTATTTGATTTAAAATATAATCTAATACTATTTTTATTTTAATAATACATAGGACGCCTAGAGCTAGAGACTTTATAATACAGCTTTCAGGTATAGTAAAAGATTTGATATTAAATAAATACTAATCTCTTAACTAGACGTCTTCTATTATTACTCTAGTGAAATCTATTATATACTTAATATTCATGATACTATAGAAACCTAATCTTATTAGAATTATATGAAATTATAAATTAGCTTCTTATATATATTTTCTAGAGATAATATTAATTAATAAACCTTTATTAAGAATTCTTTAGACTTCAAAACTTATTTAGTCTATTGATTAGATATTTATCTAGAAATGTATTGTAATAAAATTATAAACTATTACTAAAGTCTTTATTATATAGTCTACTATAGATACTACTTCTACTACTAAGCCTACTATTTTAATATTAATACTATACCTATATATAACTTAGTTAGATTAGACTTATAAATAGTAGCCTTAGTATTACTAAGTATTCCTAAAGGTAGAAGTAATATTATTACTTATAGCTAAATATATTTATACGTCTAGTATTCTATCTACTTTTAGATTACTTGGTTTTATTTTCTAATCTTATTATAAAGTATTATAAAGTCTTTACTTATAGTATAGAAAATATTTCAAGCCTTCTTATTTTTAAAGTATTTATTTATAATAGTTTTCCTATATTTATAACTGATTTAAATATATATAGTCTAGTTATAATAAAGTAATTCTTCTAAGACTAAGACTTACTTACTAACTATCTTATAATAAATATAATATATAAGATTCTAATTCTCTTTACTTAAAGGGACTATAAAACTAGAAATTTATATATAATTAGTCTTCTTTATACTTAGTAAGTAAATAAGATTTTCAATATCTAGTAAAAGTTCTTTATTATTAAATATAGATTCTATTACTTATATACTTTTAAATACCTATATAGATATAAGCCTATAATAAGTTATAATTAGATTTATAAGTATAATCATTATTAGTTTATATAAATTGTATAGTGAATAGTAATTATTAGTTTGCTTTAACTTATTTATAGTTTTAACTTCTTCTATTCTTATCTTTCTTAGAATTCTTTTTGAAATATCTCTAATTTCTTCTTAAGACAACTAGTTAACTATAACAATATTTAAAATAAAATAAATATCTTCAATCTAACCTAACTTTTTTTTTAATATAAGCTACTTTATTCTAAAGATTTTTGTTAAGAGTAGTATTACTAATTAGGTTTAAGTAGTCTATTATTTATCTTAACCCTTTATCTTAATAAATAGCTATTATACCTAGGCTTACTTATATTCCTAATATAATATATAAAGGTCGGAATATTATATTGAACTAAAAGATATAATTAGTATTCTAGCTAAATAAATATAAAATCTCTTAGTAGTGAATAGTAAATCTATCTTATAGTTAGGCTACTTATCAGCATAATTATTTCATATAAGACTACTGTCTACTTTTTCTAAATTTAGATAGATTTTGCTACTTCAATAGTACTAATTATTATAACCAAAATAGTAAATCTCTTCAGTAATATATTAAATAAGTTGAAAAAGTTAAGGTTCTAGTAACTATTTAAGCCGTATTAGTAATATATTCTAAACTCATTCCATATGAATTAGTCTTAAAAACTATTATAATACTAAAAGTTACTTTGATTCTAAAACTTACTATTTCTAATTTAAAATTACTATCTTCTACAACTAATACTATACTATACTTATAAACTTATAGTATAGACTCCATAATTACTACTATTACTTATATCTATAGTATATAACTTAGTTATTAGTCTTTAGGCTTTTTTAAAACTATTTATAAATTTATAAAAACTAGTTTCTATTTTAGTAAATATTAAATAATTAAACCTTAAGTTTTTAAATTAAGATAAAAGCTACTTATTATTATTACTAAGCTTATCTATAATAGTCTAAACTTTCTTTATAATCTTTATAGTTCTTAACTAAGAAGTTGAAGTAGTAGATATAACGATTAATATAGGAAGAATAAGTTAGCTAGTTAACTATTTTAGAAGAATTTAATCCTTAGCTTCTTAAGATAGTAAATATATAAAAGAAACTTAAGATACTTCAACTAATTAAGAAACCTTATAGTGAAAGTCTCTAGCAATTTCTTCAAAGGTTTAGAATAAAAGCTAATATAGGGAAATATAGATTAAAATAGTATAAAGTAAAATAATATTTCTATAAACTCTTACTTTCTTTTAGAAGTTATTTATAATAGTTAAATAATTAACTACTCCTATTGAATTATCTAAAGTTAAGTTAGTATTATAACTTATAGTATAAAGCTTCTTATTAGGATCATAACTAGCTATAGGTTAGTAATACTATAGATACCTATAAGAATATCTCTAAAATCTTTCTAGATATACTTATTAGCTACTATAATTTTAATAATATACTTATATTATATATAATAATAAAAAGAGACTTTGATAACTATTTTATATTCCAACTCACTAGAGACTTTTAATATAACTTTATAGTTATCTAGGAAATTAGAAATATTATTTCTTATAAACTTAGGGATATCCTAAGATTAAAAAACTACTTTCACTATTATTTACTAAATAGTAGTTATTTTTCGAATATGATAAATTCTCTTATAATTATTAAATACTTTAGTAAATTATTAGAAACCTATATAAGAAGTATATAAATACTATAGTCCCCTTTATAATTAGATAGAGAAATATCTCTAGATTTATTAAAAGTAACTATTATATAGAATTGAATATTCTTAGGAATTAGTTTATAATATATAAGTCATACTATAATTAAATAAAGAAATTTAAAAGTTTTCCTAATATTATCAATTAACTATTTAGTAGTCATTATTACTATTATTATATTTTAAGTACTTTTTAAGTATTAACATTATTATAAAGTCAATCCTTTATAGTCATATATATAAAGGTAGTATTTCTAATTAAAACCTATCTTCCTAATATTCTTTTTTTTAGACTTCTTAGAATATTTAATTTATACTTCTATATAGAGTTAGGTCTATAAATCTACTTATTTACGTTTTATATTAATCTTCTTAAAAACCAAAACTACTCGTATTATATTCTAATTCCTAAGCTATTTCAATTATAATGTATTATATAATAACTATATATCTTACTATCCCTTTCTATAAATCTTCTTTTTCTATAAATAAGTAATTTATTTTTCTATTAATTTATTTCTTTATTAAATTATTTTACTACTTTTTAATAAGACCTAATAAGTTAGCCTTTTTAGAATTATTAGTCTTATAAGACTTTCTTAAAGCTTTCTATCATAATAAGATAAAATTCTTCTTTACCTTTTAGTTAAATTATTATAAATTCAAAATATTTATTCCAGGCTAAACTTAAGATTTTAATTCTATTTTATAAAATGGATAGATAAGCCTTCAGATTTCCTATATTACTTTTGAAGTCTTTTACTTTTCTACTAATTTATAATTTGAATATAATTATTATCCCTTACTATTTATTAGTATTAAATTTATAAATAGGTTTATTATAATTATTTAATCTTTAAGGAACTTCTATCTATAAGTCTTAAGGTTTTTAGTATTATCTAGTAAGTCAAGATAATAATATTATATTCTATCTTCTAATCTTGATTTGTCTAAAATAGTATAAGAAGACCTCCTTATTTCAATCTATAAGAGACTAAAAAGAGAAAGATCTACTTATAAATACTATTAAAGAAAATACTAGCCACTTAGGCTAGAATAATTAAAATAAATAAATTAATTTCTTCTAAAACTAATCCTTTAATAATAGAAAATAGGGGGATATATCTAGAAGAATATATGAGATAAAGAGTATTATTCTTTGAGATCTATAGTATAAAAAGTATTTTAATTATAAAAATAGTATTTAGAAATATGAAAGGTAGAGTAGTATGTTAATTATATATCTCCTACTACTATTTATAAGACAAATACTATAGATATAGGCTTACGGCTTATTTACGCATACTACTTATATAATAAAAGAAGCCTTAGGCTTAGGCTTATTATAATATTAAGTAGTTAAATAGTAGTAGTCTTTTTGATAAGTTTAGAATTAAATTAAGATAAAAGTTGTCTAATTCTTCCCACCTAAGTTACTTAAGATATAATAATATATTAGAAATTAGAAATTATTTATTTATTTAGTTTTGAAGCTTTGGAATATCTAATAATCTATGTCTAATGATAATATATATTGAGGGATTTGTATCTAGAAATAAATGAGAAGGAGTTCTTAATGTTTTTCTTAGTATGTAACTAGTTGTGTTGAAATCTATGAATAGATTCTATTATTAGCTTACTGTTTATAATAAATAAAAGTTGTAATCACTTCTAAATTATTATAAATTAACTAGGTAAACTCTTTATATTAGACTGAATAGATCTTATAGAAGTAGAAGTATATACTTAGTAGTTCTTAAGTTATCTTTTTAGATTCTATAGTATACTATATTTTATTATAAATAATAGAAATTCTAACTAGGTAAGTTATTCTCAGAAAAGGTTTTATTATATAATATGTATTATATATTTATCAAGTATTAATTATTCCTTATAGATTAATAGAATTATAGAATAGTATAATTCAAACGTCTAAGTAGTTTCAAAGGTATTAAGACATTAGTTATAAACTAATTAATATAACGCATTACTTATTACATAACTAGTTTTCTATAACTAGTAATATAATACTAGAAATATTATATTTCTTTATAGATTATTATTATTATATTAACTGTAATCTATTAGCTAAGGAATTACTATTAATACTTTGTAGTAGTAAAAGTACTACTTTCTAATTAGTTATAAAATATACTTAGTAAAAATGTATATATATATTAAAATAATAGTTTCTTAAGGGGGGAGCTGATAGCCCGCTTTCTACTATAACTATTAGTTGATATATTACTTTCTGAAAGATAGCTTTAGCTTTCTTACCCCCCTACTTACTACTATAACTAACCCCTAATTAATCTCAAGCTAAACCCCTTATAGCTATAATAACTAGTATACCCACCTCATATTAACCATTTTAGAAATAATAAATAACTAATAATTCTTTTTATGATAACTTTATATTTTTTTATCTTTATACCTTTAAACCTTTATAGCTATATATAATTTGTCGCAAAGGCTTCACTATAATAATATAGCCTCATATAACTATAGCGCTTTATATATCCCACGCACCCCGCGCCAATATTAATCTATTAGCACGATATATTTCCAATATAGAGTTTTCTCCTTATTTAAATAAGGAACTTTATATTATATTCAGATTTAAAAGAATCAAGCTGTTTTATTCTTATAAATTACATATATACCAAATAGCCTTTTTATAATAATTATAATCCTAGTTTAACTAATGTCCTTAGCCTTTTAAATTTAATATAATTACTTCTAATACTAATATATATCTATTTCTAATACTAATATATATCTACTAAAGTTTCTATTATTATATCACCTATATACTTCTACTATAATATGTTCTTTAAAACCTATTCTTTTAGTTAAATTTAATAATTATAAAGACTTCCCTATTTAGTTTATTTTTTTATAATTAAAACTAAAATAAAAAACCTCTAGAAGTATATTAATCTAGAAATATCTTCTTTACTATTCTTATCCTTAAGGAAAGTTAATAATATTCATTCTCTTAACTCATATTTTTAGAAGGAAAATAATAGATAACTTAAAGTATATTATATTGAATCATAAGCCTACAACTTCATGTATATTATAATTTTTCTAGTCTTTAAAGTAACTACTATTTTAAGAGAAGAAGAAGAAGATAAAATTTCATAAATAGCCTCTTTTATAAGAAGTAATATCCTATTTCTCTTAAGTATTTTAAAACTTTTTATAGTTTTAAATAAGAAATCTATCAGTTTCTATAAACTTTATATAAATCATATTATATTATATACTTCTTATAAGTTGAAGCGATCTTATTAAGAAAGAATATATAATATATTCTTTAAGTAGATGAATAATATAATTATAGTAGATATCTTCATCTTAGTAAAGTAGGAGCTTTTTAATACTAAAGATACTTCCATTCAATTTTTAATCTATATATTTAAGAAAGACTATATTTTAAGTTCAACTAGCTATATTATTATAATATAAAAGAAGTATTAGAATATCTTTATAAAAGTAAAGATACTTTATAATTCTAATATCTAGTTAAGAGAATTCTAAAGTATCTTATTTAAAGTTTTATTATTTAATATTCTAGAGATTTAAAGATTTCTTACTTTATAAGACTTCTTAGAAATAGCAAGATATTACCTCACTTCAAATTAAGCTAACTAAGCCTTTAAAGATATATTAAATAAAAATTATTTTAGAACCCTTATATTAAGTATTTTATACTATTGAAAGCTATTTAAAGATTTAATTTATAACTATTAATATAGTAGTTAAAGAAGGTTAACTTCTAGTAGTATATCTATAACTCTTATAAATAGATCTAATAGTAAGATTTATAATAGACTTATTAGTAAAAATACTTTGTAAAGTAATTTAGACAACTTCTATCGATACAACTATACTTATAAGTAGCAACTAAGTAAATATACCTATTTCAGATATACCCTTATAGGTAGAAAAAGCCCCTATAGTATTAATAATACTATAGAAATATATAAGCAATTCAATATATTACCTTTCTCTAAAGTTCACATCAAAATAGCTTATAAAGAGTAGCTTACTACTTAAAACCCTAATATATCTATATATTAGAATAATAAGTTTAAAAATATTTTATTTAAAAGCAAATTAGAAAAGTCATATTCTAGTAATAGCTTATCTATAGTTATAATATTTAATAATATTATCACTTTTACTATTATAGAAGAGTACCTATATACTTTTAATTAGAAATCAGGATTCTTCAATTTAAACTCTAAACTTTAAGTAGTCTATATAACTCAAATTTGAAAACCCAATATAATCTCTAGATGTATTATTCTTAAAGATTATAAAGTTTTTATTTAATAAATAATATTATATAACTTAAGAAGGATATAATTACTTATAATATCTTAGGATGAATTAAAGCTAGCATTTCATCATATCTAACTATAGTTTATAATATAAGGATCCTTTATAATATTCTTAACAATACAAAGAGAAATAGAAATATTATATTAAAGAATATTATTTATATTAAGAGTTTCTATTCAAATATTATTTTAAAAAACCTTCTTTAGAAGTCCAAATTATAATATTTAAAATATAATAACATTCTTTACTTCAAAATATTAGATAAAAGCATTCAGATAGCTTAGCTAGTAAAGAAAACTAAGATTACCTTTATAGAATCAAACCTCATTCTTCTTATATTCTTTTTATACAACTTACTTTAAATAATAATACAATTTTAAATCTACTTACTTTTATCCTTACTTATATTAAACAATTTAAACATCTACTATAGATTAGAATAAATAATATAATATTATAGTACTTTTAGTCTAAATACTTAAGATATTAAATATTAGAAAAACTTATATTTAATACTTAGGGGATAAAGATCTAAAGTATCCCCTCTCTTAAATATATAGATTATATTATTATATATATAAAAGTAGTTATAGTATACTAAACTTCTAATAATAAAAGTATACAGTTATTCTATAGAACTCCCTAAGATTTATTCAACTACCTAAAAGCAATAGATAGAAGTAAATAGCTCCTAATTATTAAAAACAAATATATAAAACAACTCTTCATCTTCCTATATATTTCAAAATAGTATTTTGATATTTTTATAATCCTTTAAACCTTTCAATATTAGATCTAATAGTAATATAGCTTTATTATTTATAAGATTAAATAGAATATTAAATAGAATATTATTATAGTTAATAACCTTAGAAAATACTAGATATAAGTATTAGAATAAAGTATTAATATCAAACTAACTCTATTATATATTAAAGAGCTAAATAGTAGTATAGGGAGAACTAGTAAGAAGCTTATTATGAAAACTCTTAAGATATTTAATATATCAAGGTTTTTAATCTTACTTTAGAGTAAAATAGTTATTATAACAGTTTATCTTTATAATATAAACCTGTTCTAACGCTATATATAGTACTCCTTAATATAAGTTAAGTAAAACTAATTATATAACTATATTAAATAATATAACTCTATTTATAAATTATATTTATTAAATAATCCTTATTTATAATAAAGAGGGATTTATATGAATAACTATAGAATATACCCTCTGAAGAGAAAATATAAAGCAAACAAGAATAAATATAACTTTAAACTTAAGCTTTAAGATTATGTTAGATATCTAATAGAATATATTACAAATTCTTACAACTTTTATAAGATCTAGATCCCTTCAACTCAATAAGTTATTATTATATAAAATATATTATTTAATAAGAAGATATTCTATTTAAAAGATATATAGCTAAAGCAAGCTAAAGCAACCAAGCTTTTAAAATCATAAAAGAAATATAAGAATTACTTTTTAAAAGATCCTTAGAATTAGAAATACTAAGAATACAAATAAAAGATAACATTATATTAATTTTAAATAATAAAATACTACTTATATAACCTTTTAAACCTATATTCCTAATGAAAAATAAGAATATATAAAGAAAGTAGCTACTAACTCTTAAAACAACTCTAAACCTTATAAATATATAAATAACTCTAGATCTTATACTTAAGCTATTTTATAACGAAAACAATAAGGAGTAAGAAGAAACTCAAGATACTAGCTCTAAATGAAATATAACTAAAGATATAATTTTTAGTAAGATTTATATTCAAATAGATATACTCCTTCTAAAAATCCAAAATATAGAAAGTTCTTCTATACTACTCTCTAGTTATACTTTTCCTGCTTATTTAATATAACTATATTTAAATACTAGAGAAGAAAGTACTACTAGAAAAAGGCTAGAATAGGTATACAACTATAAATGCTTAAACTAATCCAACTAAACACCTCTAAGGCAATTATTATACTTTAAAATATACTTTATATTCTTTTAGATAGAATATAATTAGAATACCTTCTTTAATACTTTTATAGTTAATTAGAAGAAAGCTTTTAAGGAGGTCACTTAGGGATACTATACTTTCTATTACTTTATCTTTATTTTAATTAACTAAATAAAGTAAATATAGATCTCTATTATACTGATTAGTAAGATTTATATAGACTAACTTTTAAAACCTCTTAAACCTTATTAATATATAGAATTCTTATTAAAATTACTCTATTCTATCTTTTTTAAAATAACTATTATTAAAATTAATAAACTTATAGAAATAAATATCTAGAAGGTAATTACTAAGTATAAAGTAAAATTAAAACCTATCCTTTTAAAATGAGTATTTATATATAAACTAGACTAAAATAAATATCTCAAGTATTATAAAGTTAGAATTTATATATAAAGTGATTTTTAAGAGAAATATCCTTTTAAGTAGATATATATTATAACTCTTACTATATATACTTTTAGAATAGTAATAGTAATTACTACTTAATTTAATCTTCAGATCTATTAATTTAATATTATAAATATATTCCTAAATACTATATATAAGCTAAGTAATCCTCTTATTATATATTACTTATTAGATAGTTTTAAGGAAAAAAGTAAGTTTGTTAAGTTTTACTATACTTTATATAAGTTTTATAATATACTTCTTCTATAATATTAAAAGTTCTCTTCTATCCTACTTCACCTCAAGTTATACTTAATAAGCAAAAACCTATATCTCTTTTCAATTTATAATAAAAAGATCCTCATCTTCTTCTATATTAATAATATTTTAATTCCATATTATAAAGATTATATTAGTAATACTAAGAAGGTAATAAACAAGCTTAAGTAAGTATAAAAGTTAAAAGATTAAAAGCTAGTTAGATAATATTTTGAAGTTAAAATTTTATATAACTATAAAATATATAAGATCTATATAACCTATAATATATATATTAAATATATAATAAAAAAGTTCAATCTTATAGATTCTAAAGCTCTAGTAATTTTATTACTAATAAACCTACTTGAAAAATACAATAGTAAAATATCTCCTTAATAAGTTAAATCTTTTTAAGAGAAGATTAGCTTAATTTTCTATCTATTAATTATAATCTAACCTAATATTACCTTTATATGTATATTTTTATTTTAATTCTTTATAAACCTATCTCCTAAGTACTAGGTAGTAGTAAACCAAATAATCTACTACTTCTATTATACATATTATCTCTTTATATACTTCAGTACTTTGGGAGGTAATAATATATTAATACTCTAAATTATAAGTAATACTTCTTTTACTAATAATAAAGAAATATTAAAATCCTTATAAAGCTTTATAATATCTTTTTTTAGAAGTTCTATCTAATAGAAAGTAGTATAATAAAACACTATAATTATATTCATAATTAAAATTGAACCCTTTAGTCTAAAGTATACTACAAAAGAAATTATAATATTATACTACCTTTTCTTTAATTTAAACTTTATCTTAAGAGATATCTAGAAGATTTATTATAATAATTAGTAGATTATTTACCTTATAATTAGAAAGAAGGAGTATATAGTAATATATCTCTACTATATAGACATTTAGAATATATAGTTCTACTAAAAGTATCAAGTCAAATCTTTTAAAGTTATCTACCTACTTACTAATAAGATACTAGTAGATAGTTTTATAAAAGTACTTTTTTATATAAAGTTTAAATATTTCAAAAGACTATTAAACTTTTATCTTATCTCTATAATACTAAGATAAAACAGAAAAGTAGTCCTATAAGTATAAAGTAAAAAAGATCTAATATATAGTAAAAAAAGAATCTAGAAGTTAAATATATTTATAATTAAATAGCCCTATAGCTAGAAAGTATAATAATTCTCTAAAAGCTTTAATAATATTACCTTAAAAAGTATTAAGTAATATAAACCCTAGTATTTTATTTATATTTTTAAAAAGCAGCTATATAGCTATTAAATAATAAGCTAAATACAAGTAGTATTATTTAGAGAAGTAAGCTACTAATAAAACTATTAATTATAAGTTAAATACTAGTTATAGTATCCTATAAAAATACTAATTCTAAAGAAGGATTAATATACAACTTATTAGAAACTATTATATTCCTTATAAAATCTTCTAATTTAAAGTTAATAGATATAACAATTTTTAGACTTTTAGATTTAAATAATACCTTATTATTATTCTAACTTTTAGCTTTAGATCCTTTTAAACCTATTTTATATAAAATAAAAGATTTATAGAATGCTCCTGTCTTATAAATAGGAATTAAGAATAATATATTAGTAATTAAAATCTAGAAGTAATAGCTATATATTACTTATAATTTCAAGCTTATTTGTCTATAGAAAGCTGAAAAAGTAGAACTTTATATTATAAATAGGATCTAAAGTCTATATATAAAACTTCTTCTTTTTTCTATATATAAGATACTTCAAACCTAGTTTTAATCTAAGTATATATATATTAAGTATAGTATTAGATAGTATATTTTAGAAATAAAGAAGATATATCTAGTTATCTAATAATAATGGTTATTCTTCCTTCTAACCTTTTATTTATATAACTTTAGTAGTTTTAACTGCTATAAGATATTAGTAATTAATATAATAGTTATATAAGAAAAATATTAAGAAGTATATATTATTTATAGCTTTACTGCTTTTTATATAGGAATAGAAAGAAAGAAGAATTGAATTATAAATTATAATTATTTAAACTTCTTTTATCCTATATAGAGGTTTTATTCTTATTCTTATTAAATACAATCTTTTATTCTACAAGTAATAATAGTTAGATATACAACTTACTAATATAATATAAAGTGATAATAAAAAGACTTTATTAATAGTAAGATAGAAAGTAATATACTTTTATTTAAACTTAAAGACCTTAAGGAGGTATTAGAAGGATTATTCTCTCCTTCTACTTCTTTATACTTTTATTTTAAAGTAAGAATAACTCTTATTTTAGTTATTATAATTATATACTTTTTATATATCTTATAAAATACTATTTATATAATAAGAAGTATTAGTATTATTAAAACTAGTTATTAACTCAAATTAGAAGTATTTAAAATTACTATATAAAATAATTATAAGTATATATAAAGATAGAAGTATATAAAATTATCGGTTGTATTATGCTATAGGGTATGTAGTAACTATATGTATTACTATATATATAGTAGTATGCCTTCTATGCCTTATTAATAATAGGTACTAGGCATCTAGTATAAGCTATAGTTAATTATATAGTAATTAGTAAGCAATTACTATACTATAGATCTAGAACCTTATATAGTACCTTATACTATATAATATAATAATAATAATAATAAATAACTAGAATACCCCTTTGTCTTTATATAGTAAGATTATATATAATATATATTATCCCTTAGATAAATTAATACTAATTAGTAGTTACTCCTTCTATTATACTATTATACTATAAATTAGTAAGGCTTATTATCATAAAAGAAGTAATTATAAATCCTATACTTAAGGTTTATATAAGATATAGAATTATAAGATTTATTATTTAAATACTTTAGATTCTTTCTATTTTAAAATCTTATTAAGAGCTTTTGAATTATATATTAACTCTTTATAAATAACTATTATTATAATACTAATAATTATATTTAATTAAATTTTGAAATAAAGTACTTTCTAATAGCTACTATTAAGAAGTTAATAGCTATTCTTATTTTTTACTTATAGGAATATGTTTAATAAATATAATAATCCTATTTCAATTATTACTAGAGTTTTAATACTAGAGATTTATAGTAATTCCAGTTTTAACTTTTTAAGAGATCTATATAGTATTTTGAATTTTCTTTAAATATATTTCTATTTTTATAATAATATTTAGATTAACTCTTATAAATTAGATGTTTATTTTAAATATCTTTATATTTATAATAATAGTATTCTTAAGTATTTCTATTCTTATAAAGTTATATTAATATTTTAAGTTAATATTTCTAGTTGAATTTTTAATTTTAATTCTAAGAATATTATAGATGAGGATTTTATAAAAGTTTCTATTTATATAAGATATTAAATAGCTTTCTATATTTATATACTATTTTATAGTTTTTAACTCTTTGAGATATTTAAAAGTAATTTAAGAATTAATTTATAGCAACTTGGCAACCTATTAGTATTCTTATATTATATTATTTGAAAGATTATTTTATAGTATATAATATTAAATTTAATATAAATAGTAATTGAATTTTTATACTATTATACTAACTATTTTAATAATAAGAGTTTATTTTATAGATTTATAAAGAACTTTAAGAAGTTTTAAAATATTATATTAGTTTAAAAAATAGTTTTAAAAAATATTCTAAATAGGTTAATAGATTTATAATAGAAGAATTAGATTTTATTCTATTTTTTGATAATATCTAACTTAAGGTTGAATATATAATACTAATAATATTTTTATAATAAGAAGTTAAAAAGGGATATTTATAGCTAACTTAAGTAGCTAATATATTTATAATATAAAATAAGAGATTTCTATTATAATAGTTAATTTTACTAAACCCCTATTTAACTATCTTAAAGCTTTTTTAATATTAAGAGAACTATTATAAGTATATTTTTATATTTATAATATAAAATAAGAGATTTCTATTATAATAGTTAATTTTACTAAACCCCTATTTAACTATCTTAAAGCTTTTTTAATATTAAGAGAACTATTATAAGTATATTTTATATCTTACTTCTACTACTCCTTTTAATAATACTTTAGTTAAATATATTATAGATCTTATAAAGTTTTATAATAAGAATATAAACTATAATAGAAGCTTATATAATATATTTAAGACTAAGATTTATGTTTTTTATAATTATTATTTCAAGTTTAATATTTTATATTATATATAAATTGGTATACTTTTAATAATAATAAAAAATTAGGCTTTTAAGTATTATTTTAAGTTTTTAAATAATTCTAGTTTTAACTTATNAATAATTCTAGTTTTAACTTATAATTTGAATAGATAATTTATTATATTAAAAACTATTTTGAAAATTATAAATATTAATAGTTTTATCTTTCTAATTAGTAAAATATTATATTTTAAAATATTATAACTAAGAATTCTAAGAAGAATAAAAAGGAAGCTTTTAAGGTTTTTATATTTAAGTTTATTTATATTTAAAAAGTCTTTCTATCTCATTTTTATCTAAATATAGTATTCTACTTCTAATTTATAAATATGTATTATAGTATATTTAAATAATAGTTAGTCTTCTTTAGTTTTAGAGTAATATCTTAGAGCTTTTATAACTAGTTATAATTAACTATAAGTAATATTATATTAATCTAAAAGTTATAATGTATTTAAAATAATAGGGATAATAATAAGAAGTAGGTTAATAATTAATTTTAAGTTAACTATATATATAATTCTTCTTAAGAATACTTTTAAAATACTATACTATATAATATTTAATATTCTATTTATATAGTTTTATAAAACTTGTAATTATTTATTTTAAATAGTATTTATTCTTTTTATTTAATTATATATAGTTATTTAAATAAGAAGTATGATTTATATAGTAAAATAAGTTGTTACTTTATAAAGTATATTCTTAAGGAGAAATATA
>QAPF01000611.1:0-22750 GCA_004367935.1 Colletotrichum sidae | reverse complement strand
GATTTTTGAAGTTTAAATAAATTCCTATACTTTCTAAAACATGAGTTGAATTATATTTTTATTATTAATAAAATATTTTAAGTTTATAATCTTATGATTTTACTAGCCTTCTTATTAATTAAATCTTATATATAAGACTATAAATTTATAATTTAAAGCTATTTAAACTCTATATTTTTAAATGAGATTATTTTAATTATTATAAAAGTAATATAATATCTTTCTAGAACCTTTTTATATAAGAAGATTAATCATAATACTTTTGATATTATTATAGAAATTCTAACTACTACTTTAAACATTTAAAATAATAAGAAAGATTTTTGAAGTTTAAATAAATTCCTATACTTTCTAAAACATGAGTTGAATTATATTTTAATATATTATTATTATATATACTTTTAATTAACTTATAAAGATTTAATACTAAATATTTTGATTAAGGAGAGAATGAAATAATTTTTAGCTTTAAATCTAGACTTTTTAAAGAAGATTCAAAACTTCAGATAATAATAACTATATAACTAGCTTTCTAATTAAAATAATTAAGATACTATATAATAAATATATCAAAAAACCTTAGTAATATCCTGTCTAAGAGTATTTTATCTTTAATTTAAATATTTTAATTTATATCTTCTAAAATATTAAATATTTTATAATCTTTTAAGAAACTCTTATAAGACATTATATTTAATATAATATAAAATCTATACTTATTAAAAGTTATAAAGCTACTGAGATTTAAATTATAATTAGTAAAAATAAAGAAGTTAAATTATATTTATATAATATTATTCTCTATATTATTCTAGCTATAAAATTTATCTTCTTTTAATAATTATGAAAATAAGACTACTAATAAGATATTAAGTTAAACTACTTATTTCAATTATAGAAAAATAAGTATTCTAAAATTATAGCTATTAATATTTAATATAACTAATAAGTTTTTGAATACTATATATCTTATAAGAAATGAATTATTTTAATAGTATAATTAGTATAATATAAACCTTCTCCTAGATATAATAACTACTAGTAGTATATTATAAATACTATTTAAAAACTCCTAAAAATAATAAATAGTTCTAATACTAGTAATTAGGATATCTTAATAGAAAGCCTCTTAATTACTTCATCTTAATTATATATAATATTCAGATTGGTAATAGATATTTAAAATATAATAAGTATTAACTTATTTAAAAGGTATATAAAGCTTATAGTATTAATAAGGTAAAATATAAAATCTACTATATAAGATATAAGAATACTTTATATATTACTTCTAAAAATATATTACTTTTAACCTCTACTCTTACTATTAAAATTATAGTAACTATATTTTGATTCTAATATTTAAAAATAGAGATACTAATTACTCTTAAGGTTTTAACTTCTTAATTATATTAGAGCTATTATTATAGGAGTATTTAAAAGCTTTGTTATCCTTCTTAAGTATTAATATAAGACTTAATATAAGACTTAATATTAAGGTCTTTAAGTATAATAATAAGGTTTTTAGATATAAAAGTCTAAAATATAATTTAACTTCTTAAGATATATACCTCAAGCTATCTACTCGATATATTTGAAGTTAAAATAGAAGTATTAAGTATATTAGAATAATTATTAAGATATATATAAAAGCTATAAAATATAAAAATAAACTATTTTATAAATTCTAGCCTCAAATCTAATGAGTAGTAGTATTTCTTTATAACTAAATACTAATATACTTTTTGAACTAATAAATATTATACTAAAGACTTTATAAAGCTATTTAAAAGAATAATACTATAAGATTAGATTTAACCTACTTCTATACTTATGACTATAAATATTTTATTCTTACTATAGATATAAAACTTAAGTATAACTATTTAATATATTTTAAGAGGTATACTTTTATTAAATTTTGAATAAATTATACTTCAACTAATTAATATTAAATATAGAACTTATCTTAAAATAGAATTATTATAATTTATAATATTTCTTTTAATAAAACCTTTTTTTAATAGGAATTTAGCTTTTCTATAAGATAACTTTAAACAATTTAATTCTAATAAAGTTTCTTATTAATTTTAAGAATAAATAATATAATTTATAATATTTCTTTTAATAAAACCTTTTTTTAATAGGAATTTAGCTTTTCTATAAGATAACTTTAAACAATTTAATTCTAATAAAGTTTCTTATTAATTTTAAGAATAAATAAATATAGTAAAACTACTTAAAGTTAGCTTAATTACTTATTTAAGCTTTAGTAAAAAACTTAATAAAATAATCTATATTAAAATAAGAAGCAGCTATAGTAATTTAAAATCTTATATCTATATAGCAGCTTTTATAAACCTCTATAAAGTACTATTTAAAACTATAATATTTATATTAATAATCCTTTTAGAGTTACTTATTATATTTTTTTATAATCTTATTTTTATAGATAAAACTATATAAAAGCAAGAAGTTTAAATACTTCTAAAGAGAGTAAAATATAAGTAATAGATAAAGTATCATACTAGAGTCATTAAGAGATCTTTATTTAAAACTACCTTTTTAACTAATACCTTTTAATTATTTAAAAAATTTAAAATATTCCTACTTATAGTTATAAAATAGTATAAATAGTTAACTAGAAGGAGTTTTAGAAGTTTAACTTTTTTAAAAATTCTAAGATGTAGATATTATAATTTCTAATAATAAATTCTAACTATAAAGTGAATTAGATATTAGAGAATACTTAAAGTATAAAAGAATAAAAACTCTTATTCTAAGAATCTTATAATAGAGATTAATACTATTATTAATATCTTACTTAATAATACTTATTTATTTATATATTAAAATTATAATAATTATTAAATAGGTTTATCTTAAGAATTATATTAAATTATACTCTTAAAGTTAGATTAATAAGACTTTTATAAGAAATTTAAAAGTTTTAAAATACTACTAAATTTAGACCTATAAGCTTAATAAGTATAAGTATTTCTTAAAAATAGAAACTTAACTAATTATCTATAGAAATTAATAGTTATAAGATAATTATAAGACTTATATAATTATTCTAATAAATATATTATTTTAAATTCTTATATTAATTACTAATTATTTCAATCTGAAGTAATTATATTATAATATAGTCAACATTCTTATATATATAATACTTGATAAGATTATCTATATAGAAATACTATTAAATTACTAAATACTAAATGCAATCTACTATTTGAATAAAATACTATATAGCTTTTAGAAGTCTCTTCTCTTATAGTAATACTATTTAGAAATAGGTTTTAAGTACCTTAACTTTAAACCTACTATAAGAAAGCCATATTACTAACTTAAGGGGTATATTATCTTTTTTATATTAATAACTATATATTCTTTTCCCCTTAGAAGATATATTTAAAATACTTATATTATTAGTAGACTTTTAATAGAAGTATTACTTTAAGGGAAATAAAGACTTATAATCATTCTTTGATATTAAGATTATTTAAGATTAAGCGGTATAATAACTATAGTTTTTATAAGTAATATATATTCAAAAGCTTTTTAAATATATTATAAAATATAATAATATATTAAATACTTTAAGACCTTTTTGAAAACTAAAGAACTCCTATTATAATATAATTAAGCTTTTTACATAGAAATTAAATACTACTAATAAGATATTGGCTTTTTTAATT
This sequence comes from Colletotrichum sidae, assembly GCA_004367935.1. Lineage (NCBI taxonomy): Eukaryota > Fungi > Ascomycota > Sordariomycetes > Glomerellales > Glomerellaceae > Colletotrichum > Colletotrichum sidae. The sequence continues at coordinate 19,046 of QAPF01000611.1, read as the reverse complement.
ACGTTACAGTTATAATAAGACTGAATATTATTTATATAATAAGCTAGTTATTATACTTTAATTAAAACCTTTTATATAACTATTATATAGAGGCTAAATAAATAATATAATACTTTAGTAAGATAAAAGGCTTCTATTTTAACTTTAGCAATAGAGTTAGTAATCTATTTAATAGTCTTATTCTTATTATAATTACCAGTTTTATAAATAATAGTAACAATTAAAAAAACTTTTAAATATATATTATATATCTCCTGCTTGATGGAATAATTTAACATTTAGCTAGCTTTCACCATTTTATAATAAGAATAGTAGGTTTGAATCCTATAGTAAATAACTATAATTAGTATTCCTACTAGTTATATAAACTAAGTATAATAACTACTACTAGTTATTAGTTCTTACTAGTAGCTATTAATAGCTAGTAATTATTAATAATTAGTAATAAGTATTACTAGCTAGTTAGTATTAGTATTATATAACTAATTACAATCTTCTAAAAAGTAATTATAATAGATATAAATATATATACTTTCTATTTATTAACTATTATATTAACTAACTGAGGTATTACTACTTAAGGTTTCTTCTATTTAAATAGTTCTTTAGAACTAGTAATATCTATAAGGTAAGTAAGGTAAAAGCTAACTATTAGGTATAGCTTCTTTTAAAAGGTCTCAAGAGGTATATAACTTTAAATACATTAAGGACTTTTAATATAACTAATATTATATTATATACTTCTTTAGAAGCTCAATAGTATAGCAAGCTAATAAATGAAATATTATTACTATTTTAATGACCAAAATAGAGTTTTTAATATTATATCAAGTTATTTAAAAAGTTATTCTTAGTAGCTATCTTATTATTATATTTTGAATAGATCTTATAATGAATAGATCTAATAGAAGTAAGATGTATAAGTTTTACTCTACTATTTAAATCTAATATAATAGCTAGTAGATAATATACCTTATAATTATTAAAATATTATAACTATATTTAAAATTATAATATATAGATATCTATAATTACTAGTTATAATAAGAAGTTTTATAGGAATCTTTGAAGATGAAATATATACTTTTAAGAAACTTTATAATTAATAGTTTTATAAAGTTTCTCTAGAACTACTAGTTTAATATTCCTATTATTTAGATTAATATAATAGATTATTTAAACTATTTAGAATTATAATGAGAAGAATAATTTTAAAAGAAATTTCTAATATTTAAAAATCCCAATAAGACTTTTAATTATTAATTACAATTTATAAATCTTAAGTTATAATAATATTAAAATTAAATAAAAAATTTAGAAATATTAGAAATACTTTCTAATTAATAAGAAGTATTTAAATAAGATATAAATAGAAGGTTTAATTAGGAGTATTTAAGAAAGCTAGCTTATAAATAGAACTTTTAAAACTAAGGGGGTATATTAGAAATAATATATTTAAGAGGTTGGATTTATACTAATTAAACCTTAAGTATTAATATTATTTCTATAGGTTTTATTTTATTCAAACTATTTGAAATAAAGTTTTATATAGTCTGTATAGCTACATTTAGTTATACATAATATACACCAGATTTTGCCCCTTAATTATATATAATATAGATACTAGTATTATCTCTATAGGCCTCACTTAACTTAAACTACTTGAAATAGAAATTTATATAGTATATATATATTTAGTTCTATATAATATATACTAGATGTTGCTTCCTAGTTATATATAATAATTAAGAGTTTTATAATACTAAAAGCTATTAGAGTAGAAATAGATACTATAATAATTTAATATACTTTAAATACTGAGATATTTATTCAAAATATCTTATTTGACTTTTTTGAAAGTTACTTAATAGCTGATTTAATATAATACTTTTTAGGTAGAAATTAAGGCTTATAATTGATAGAACTATCTTAACTTTCCAGTAAATACTTATTAAAAAAAATTAAACTTTTTATGCAAATTACTTTGAAGTAATTTTATAAAAACTCAATAGTATTAATAAGATTTTAGAATATTTAAATTAGGTATTTTTAAGGGTTTTATTTTTATTAGAGTAAACTATAAAGAAGATTAATAACTCTTAGTAGATATTACTAAAGAGGTTCAAATAAAAGATATTATAGATTTTATAGAGAAAAGCTTAAAGGTTCATATCATTTTCTAAAGTATCTATACTTTAAAAACTTAAGAATCTCAATATTAATAGTTAAAGTAAACCTATATAGTAAATTAGATTTTTTAAATATATTACTAAAAATACTTTAATATTAGTATTACTATATAAAAGAAGATGTAATAGTATAAGTTATAATCTTTCAATATTTCTCTGATGTTATCAATAGTTTATATTTCTAAATGACTATTTTAATATATAATAATATATTTTAATTTCTTAGATTTAAATATCTACTATAGAAATAGTAATTAAAGTATAGTTCCAGAAATAGTAAGATATTATATACGAGGTTTAAGTAGTTAACTATATTCTTTCTATTATTAGAATATTTTAAATCAGTGATTTTATATTTTTACTAGTTTTCTTATTAATAAGATCTTATTTTAAATTCTATATTTATAACCTATAGTTATTTAGAACTTATATTCTAAAGTTAAATTACTTTTACTACTATATAAATTATATAATATCTCTATAAAGCTTTTTGACATAATAAGATTAACTATAGTATTTTCAATATTTTAAGAGAAGTTTTAACTACTACTTTAAATATTTAAAATAATAAGAGGTATTTTAAAAGTTGAAATAAATCCTTATATTTCCTCAAATACAAATCAAGCTAGACTTTAATATATTACTACTATATATATATTTAACTAGCTTATCAAAACTTAATACCAAATATATTATTTAAAGGAAGAACTAAATAATTATCTATATTAAATCTAGATCTTTTGAAGAAAGTTTAGAGTTTTAGATAGCAATAACTATATAGTTAGTTTTCTGGCTAAGATAGCTATAGTACTATATAATAAATATATTATAAAGAAAGACTTTAGTAATATTTACTCTAAGATTCTTTTATCCCTAATTTTAGTATTCTAACTTATATTTCTAATTATATAGAATACTTTATAACATTTTAAAGAACTTATATTAGAAATCATAGTTAATATCATCTAAAACCTATACTAATTAAGAATTATAGAAATACTAAGATGTATATAATAATCATTTAAAATAAAAGAATTAAGTTATATTTTTAGAATATTAACTTTTATACCATTCTAACTATAAACCTTATCTCCTTTCAGTAATTATAAGAATAGAGCTACTAGTAGAATACTATACTGAACTATTTATTCTATTTATAAAAAGTAATTTATTTAAAATTATAATGATTAATATTTAATATAACTAGTAAACTGTTAAGTATTATATACTTTATAAGAGATCAATCATTTTAATAGTATAATTAATATATAATAAGCTTTCTATTAGATATTTCTACTACTAGTAGTATATTATAGATATTATTCAAAAAGTCCTAAAAATAATAAATAGCTAAAGTATTAATAGTTAGGATATCTTAGTAAAGAGTTTCTTAACTACTTTATTTTAGGTATATGAAGTATTGATATTATCAATAGCTATTTGAAGTATAATAGTTCCTAATTTAGGGGGTATATAAAACTTATAGTATTCAAAATACAAGATTTACTATTTAGAATGTAAGGATTCTTTATATACTACTTTTAAAAATATATTATTTTCAACTTCTTTTCTCATTACTAGAACTATAATACTTTATATTTCGATTCTAAGATTTATAAATAGAACAACTAATTACTCTTACTACTTTTATCTTACTAATTATACCAAAGTTATCATAATAGAAGTATGTAAGAGTTTTGTTATACTTTTTTAGTCTTAGTATAATGTTAATATTAAGGTTTTAAGTATAAGAATCAGGTTTTTAAGTATAAGACTCTAAAATATGTTTTTACTTTTTAAGATGTATATTTTAAACTATATATTCTAAATACTTAGAGTTGAAATAGAAATACTAAATAAGTCAAAATAATTACTAAAATATCTATAAGAATTATAAAGTATAAAAATGAGCTACCTTACAAACTCTAGCCTAAAGCTTTATAGGTAGTAGTATTACTTTATAACTGAATATTAATATACTTTTTAAGCTAGCGAATTCTATACTAGAAACTTTATAAAACCATTTAAAAAGACAATACTATGATATTAGATTTAGTTTACCTCTATATCTTTAGCTATAAAAACTTTATTCTTATTGTAAATATAAATCTTAAGTACAACTAATTGATATACTTTGAAAGGGAAATTCTTATTAATTTTTAATTAGCTATACTTGAATTCATATATACTAAGTAGAGAACTTACTTTAAAATAAAGTTATTATAACTTATGAGACTTTTTTCAATAAACCTTTATTAATAGAAATTTAACTCTTTTATGAAATAGTTTTCAATAGTTTAAATCTAATTATGTTTCTTACTAGTTATTATTACAACAGATAGATAAGTAGGTAAATTAATAGTTAAGTTACTACTATAAACAACTATAAACTCAGGAGAAACGTGATATAATAAAACTAGTTTTCTCAATTTAGAGACTTATTTAAAATATTCTTAATAATAATAGTTAAATACAAAGAGAAATCGTAATTTGATTAATAGTATATTTTATTATTTCTAACTATCATTCTTAGAAATATAAAGGTTTTGATACAGAAAGTTTATTTTAGAATTCTCACTATAGCTATAATACTATTAGATTTCTAGTTATAGTTATATTATATAAGTTATTATAGCTATAATATGTAAAGTACTATAACTATAGTATATTCGTATTAGTATTATATATAAACTACTATAGCTATAATATATAATACATAGAAACTTGAATATATAGGCTAAAGTATAATATATATTATAGTATAGCTATTATATATGAGCTACTATAACTATAATATATAAAGTACTATAACTATAGTATATATAGCTTGAACTATTTCTAATACTTTATAGAAAAATAAACCTTTATAGATTTATCTCATTTACTTAAGAATTACTAGAGCCTAAGAAAAAAGATAAGTATATTTCTATAGAGCAAATCCTATATAATACTTCATATAGACATATTATAAAACCCTCTATGAATTCTATTAGGATAATAAAAGGAGAACTTCTTTTTAATATTAAATTACATCTAATTTCTCTGTAAAACATACATTTTGCTAGTATATAATTTACTTAAACAAAACCTCATAGACCCCAATATAAAGTAAAAAGAGAAAGATATAAAGTCACAAAACTTAAAACATTTTAAAAATAAAAAATAAAGACTTTTAAGATATCTGTTTCTAAAATTTGAATAGAATTAGCTTCAATTTGACAAAACCTAAAAGCTTAGTTAGAATATCTACTATATAATCTTTTATATTTATATAATATATAGAGATATTTGTATTTCTAATAAGATGTCATATCAAGTAATATCTTACATCTATGTATTCTATTCCTTATAGAATTCGGGATTTTTAGCTAGTTTTCCTACTACTAAATTATCTATAAAGATTTTGAGTTTTTTAATTTCAGATAATTCTAATTTCAAACTTATATAATTATAATTATAATATAAATAATTTGCTTTTTCCTATAAATCTGATAAAGCTATATATTTAGCTTTATAAGTAAACAAAGCTACTATTCTTTATTCTATTATAGAATAATTTATCATATTACTATTTCTTCTTAAATAGAACGTAGAAGAAGAAATAGATTTTCTATAACTAAGATCTCTTACTTAATCTAAGTTAAAATATTATATAATATTCTTAATAGGAAATATATCTTTATAGTTATAAATAAATCTATATTTATCATCATTATTTAAATAACCTTATATATAGTTAAAAACTAAAACTAATCTTAATCTAGATTATAAGTAAATCCAGAATACGTTATTACTATAAATATAATATTAGGCTTTATTTTTAAAGCTAAATATAAGAGAATTTTTATTTTTTGATCTTAGAAAATTAGCTTTTAAGACTTTTACTGTATTTTTAAGTAATTGAAAGTTATTATCCATAGGAGATTTGACTTTATAAATAATTCCTTCTTAATACTTCTTAATATTTTTCTTAGTATGATTATTTTAATTAATAGTAACTATTCTTTCTTTTTAGCTTTCAGACAATTTAGACTTAAGAAAAATAGAAAGTTCTCTTAGATTCTAAACTTTTCTTTGTTCTTCCAAAGAGTTACATATTTAATTAACTTCTTCTTATTTATTAGTAACTAGTAGTCTATGATCTAAATAGTAATCTAAAATAGTTATATAAGTTCTTCATTCAAAATAAAAAATACTTTATTATATAGAGGAACAATAAATCCTATTAAATATAGAATATTCTTTAGATAATTATACTAAAGTCGAGAACTCCATTTTAAACCATATAATACTTTATTTAACTAATAAATAACATATAATCTTTATTATTTCTATAAGTATATATATTTATATCAGGATTAAATTCTAAAGAACTTTTCTTAATATTCAAAATAAATCTAGTTAGTAGATCGATATATAAATATTTATCAATATTAGTATAAATGAATACTATAATGACATTCTATTATATTAAAATATATCCTAAATAAATAGAAAGAGCTATTATATATTTCTAACTTTTAAACCTATAAGTAATACTAAAAGATTCTAAATACTTAATATCTAAATCTTAATTATATCTCCAAGCTACCTGGATAGCCTTATATATAGTTTCTTTAGTTGTATTATTTATCTCTAATCTATAAGCCTATCTACTACTTAGAATATTAATCCTTTTGAGATTAATAGTAGATAGAAGTATTATCTTCTAATTAAATAGAGAGTTTATTTATTCTATTTCTTTATTATAGCTAAATTCTAATTTCTATATTTAGAAGAGGTAAGTCTTCAAATAAAGGAAATATATCCTTCTACTTTATTTACTGATAAAATATGAGAAAGTTCATTATCTTTATTAATGTATATATATAACTTTATATAACTATTAAAACTAGGATAGTCTAAAATAGTAAAGAAAACACCTTCTTTATATTTTACTAGTCTTTTAAGCCTCATCAAATATAGTAAGTAAATTCTTCTATAGGTTAGATTTTCCCTAAATATTATTATTATTATCTAAATTTGATTCTAATATTCTATTATTTTCAGTTATTCCAATATTTGAATTCTCTTCTAGGTTAATCCCAGTTATTCCTTGAACTTCAGTAGTAAGATTTATTAAATAGTTATTATTGTTATTATTATAATAATATTCACCAAAAATAAGATGATCTAGATCTAAAATAAAGTTATTATTAAGTTAGCTAGACCTATAATTATCAGAAGTCTTTTCTGAATCAATAGATCAGAATAACTCTTTTTCTAAAATACAAAACGTATTTTCTAGAGTTTTAGTATGTCTAGACTATATAGCTTTACTTATTAAAATCCTAAATTTTATAAATCATTTTTATAAGCTATAATAGCTCCTTTATAAACTCTCATATCTAATGGTTTAGCATTAGGATTCTTGATTTTATAATAATAGATACTATCTTATACTTCAATATTATTAATATTAGCTTTTATTTAATTGTTAGGCTTATAAGAAAGCTTGAAATTTGAAGAGCTATAGGAAGTTCTATTTTATATATATATATATATATATATATATATATATAAGCTATTAAAATATCTCCTTATAAATAATAAAGTAAATTCAAGTAAGAAATTAAAATTCTAATTTTATTAACTAGAGCTTTTATTATTCTTTCTATTCAACTATTAGGTTTATAAATAGAAAGAAGTCTAATATTATAAACAATACTAGAATAAGAATAAATATCTTTTATTCTTGTAGTAGTGAATCCATTACCTCTATTACTATTAAATTCTTTTATTTTTCCTTTATTATTATTATTATTGATTAAATCTTTTATTCAAGAAACGGTTTTAAAGCTGTCTTAGCTAATTTGATTTTTAATAAAACTCCCTAAGTACATCTAGTTGATTTATTAATAAATTGAATAATTCTATTAAACCTATTGTATACTATAGGAATTATAAGTTTATATAGATCTAAAACAATACAATCTAAATATTTTAGATTTTACTTTACTCGTTCTTGTTTCTATTAATATTATTAATAAAACTTTCTTTGATATAATCTTTATAAATAGAAGAAATATCTAATTTATTTATTTAATAAAATAAGTTTAAGGTATTATTCTTTAGGAGGGACTAATAGCTTGCTTCCTACTATGACTATTAGTAGATATATTACCTCTTAAAATATAACTTTAGCCTTTTTATCACCCTACTAACAGGAGGCGCCGATAGCTCGCTTTCTACTACAACTATTAGTAGATATATTACCCCCTAAAGTATAACTTCAACCCTCTTACCCCCCCTACTAACTATTATAACTAACCCCTAATTAATCTAAAACTAAACCCCTTATAGCTATAGCTAGTATACTTACTCTATATTAACCTTTTCAATAATAAATAACTAATAACTCCTTCTATAATAACCTTATACCCTTATATTTTTATAACTATATATAATTCGAATATCTTAAGATATTTAATTACTACTTATTATAAATACTCTTATCAAATATTTATTACAACCTTAATATCTATAACCTCAACATTCCTATTATAAACTAAATCTTACCTACAGCTAAAATAAACCTTTATACTATTAATATAAAAGTTCTCTACTACTAATATAAACTAACTTATAATTTCTATGTAAATATAGTAAGACTCAGCTTATTCTTAGTAATAAATAATCTTAATATATTAATTGAATATAACTAATATTTAAATAATACTCATATAGATATAAATACTTCTAATATAACTTAATAGTCTTTAAAACCCCTATAATTATATTATTATAATATTCCAAAATATCTAGTAATTAGTATTATAGTAATATATTACTATTAAGGTATTATCTACTTAATACCTAATTTCCTACATCTTTAGCTTTATATAATAACTTATAGGATAATTAGATAATTTTTCTTTTAAATATCTATATATTATTTAATAATTATAATATTTAGGATAATTCTATTAAAGCTTAATCTAATAAACTAATAGCCTTAATTATAAGAGTTATAAGTAAATATTACTATACTTATTTCATATCTTTCTTCTTATAAGTAACTATATAGATTTCAAGGGGATTTTAAATCTATTATAAACAATATAGAAAAGTAATAAGTAATGAAATACTTAGCTCTTATAAGCATTCTATTTTATCCTATTTTTAAAAAGTTTAAAAAGATTCTTAACTTTATAACCTTAGTTATTACTTTTAGCTATATAAATTAAACTCTAGCTTTAATAAAGCTCTTCCTAATTATTACTATGAAGTCTTCTACAACTATAGAATTAAATATTAGAACTAGAAGTATAATTATGTATAATAATAGGGAATTTTATTACTATTTTAACTAGTTGTAAGTTAGTATTAATATAAATACTATTATTAAGTAAAATGTATAGTTAAATCTATATATAGGGTAAAAAACTTAGATACTATTCCAGGTATAAAGCAAAAGTAATTAAATCTCCCTACTAACTATTATAACTAGTTTCTAGTTAATCTAAAATTAAACTTCTTATAGTTATAATAATTAGTGTATCTATTCTATATTAATCTTATTATAAATAATAAATTATTCATAACTTCTTTTATAATAATCTTATATTTTTATAGTTATATATAATTTAAATAGGAAGGGCTAATAGCTTACTCTCTACTACGACTATTAGTAGATTTATTGCCCCCTAAGGTATAACTTCAGCCTTCTTATCTTCCTACTAATTACTATAGCTAGCTCCTAATTAATCTAAAGTTAAACCCCTCATAGTTATAACTAGTATCTTTACCCTATATTAACCTTTTTATAAACAATAAATAACTACTAACTTTCTTTATAATAACCTCACGCCTTTACACCTTTATAGTTATTAATATATAATTCGAATATATCGAGATATTTAATTACTACTAACTATAGGTATTCTATTTGAATATTTATTATAACCTTAATATCTATAACTTTAACGTCTCTATTAAAGACTGAGCCCTACCTATCCCTAGGATAAGACTTTATATTATTATTAATATAAAAGTTCTTTATTATTAATATAAGTTAATTTATAATTTCTATATAAGTATAGTAGGACTTAGCTTATTCTTATTAGTAAATAATGTTAATATATTAATTAAGTATAGCTAATATATTAATAATACTTATATAGATATAGATATTCTTAATATGATTTAATAACTTTCAAAACTCCTATAATTATATTATTATAATACTCTCAAGTATTTAATAATTAGTATTATAGTATTATAGTAATATTAGGATATTATGTAATTAATACTTAGTGTCCGAAATTATTAGCTTAATATAATAGCTTATAGGATAGTTAGATAATTGTCTTTTAAATATCTATAAACTACTTATAAATTATAATTTTTGGGATGATTATATTAAAGTTAAATTTAATAGATTAATAGTTTTTATTATAAGGGTTATAAGTAAATATTATTATATTCCTTTTATATTTCTCTTTCTATAAATAGCTATATAGATTTCAAAGGGATTTCAAATCTATTGTAAAAGATATAGTAGAATAATAAGTTATAAAATACTTAGTTCTTATAAATATTTTATTCTATCTTATTTTTAAGAAGTTTAGAAAGGCTTTTAATTTTATAATTTCAGTAATTACTTTTAGCTATATATATTGAACTTTAGTTTTTGTGAGGCTTTTTCTAATTATTATTCTAAGGTTTTCTACTACTATAGAATTAAATATTAGAACTAGGGGTATAATTATCTATAATAATAGGTAATTTCATTACTATTTTAACTAGTTATAAGTGACCATTAGTATGAATGCTATTATTAGGTAAAATTATAGTTAAATCTATATATAGGGTAGAGAGTTTAGATACTATTCTAAGTATAAAGTAAAAGTAATTGAATATATAATTTAAATATCTTAAGATATTTAATTACTCCTAATTATAAATACTCTTTTCAAATATTTATTACAACCTTAATATTTATAACTTTCATATCTTCTAGACTAAGCCTTACCTACCTCTAAGATAAGATTTTATATTACTAATATACAGATTCTCTACTATTAATACAAACTAACTTACAATCTCTATATAAGTATAATAGGACTTAGCTTACTCTTATTAATAAATAATCTTAGTATATTAAATATAATTAATATATAGATAATATTTATATAAATATAGATACTTTTAATATAACTAGATAGCTTTTAAAATCCTTATAATTATATTACTATAATATTCTATAATATAGAGTAATTAGTATTATGATAATATATTAATATTAAGTTATTATCTAATTAATATTTAATCCCTAATATTATTAGCTTAGTATAATAAGTTATAAATTAATTAAATAATATTCTTTTAAATATCTATAAACTATTTATTAATTATAATACTTAAGATAATTTTATTAAAATCTATTCTAATAAAATAATAGTTTTAGTTATAATAGTTATAATTAGATATCTCTATACTAATTCTATAAGACTCTTTTTATAAATAGCTATATAAACTTTAAGGAGATTTTACTTCTATTATAAAAGATATAGAAAAATAATAGATTATAGAATACCTAGTTTGTAATACTCTATTTTATCCTATCTTGAAGCAATTTAAAAGGTTTCTGATTTTATAATTTTAATAGTTACTTTTAGCTATATATATCAAGTTTTAGTTTTAATAAAACTTTCCCTATATAGATTATTATTATGAAGTCTTCTATTACTATAAGGTTAAATATTAAAACTAGGGGTATAATTATCTACAATTATAAGTAATTTTATTACTATTTTAACTAGTTATAAGCTAGTATTAGTATAAATACTACTATTAGGTAAAGCTTATAGTTAAATCTATATATAGAGTAAAGAGTTTAGATATTATTCTAAGTATAGAGCAAAAGTAATTAGATAAAGATATTATTCTTCGAACTATTCATAGATTTTATTTTAATATAACCTAAATAGTTATCTGAAAATTAAATTCTTTATAATATAATAATAGAAAAAATAATATTCCTCTATAAAATAGAAATATTAAATTTATATGAATTATCTTTCTCCCGCTTAATATAGTAGTTTAACGTCCAGCTAGCTTTTACCGTTTTATAGTAAAAATAGTAGGTTTGAATCCTATAGCGGGTAATTATAACTAGTAGTTATATACTTTCTAATTATATAAACTAAATATAATAACTACTACTAACTATTAACTACTACTATTAGCTATTAATAACTAATAACTATTAATAGTTAGTAATAGGTATTACTAGCTAGTTAGTATTAGTATTAAATAACTATAATCCCTTAAAGAAGTTACTATAATAGATATAAGCCTATATCTTTCCTTCATAATATACTTTCTGTATTTATTAGTAATTATATTAACTAACTATATTTACTATTTATAGTTTTCTTTATTTAAATAGTTCTTTAGAAGTAGTAGTATCTATAGGATAAATAAGATAAGAGTTGACAATGAGATATAACTACCTTTCAAAAGTCCTAGAGAGGTATATAACTTTAAATAAATCAGAGATTTCAATACAACTACTAATATAAATTATCTTTCTTAAATACTACTATTAAAATAGAATTCCTTTCTATTGTATATAGTATAAGTTGTTTTGAGAAAACTGACACAATTCCTATAATGTGAAATTTACTTTAAAATAAAAACGTAACTGCTAATTCTAAGAAATGATATACTTCTTTTAATATAGAAATCTGATTCCTAGAGATATTCTTAAGTATCCTATAATTCTAGGTTGAAAATATATAGTACTTTCCTGTTTAATCTATCTTAAAACTAGTTATATATTAAAAAAATAGATTTTCTTTTCATTGTATCAGTAGCTATAACTATATTTAAGCTAAAATAAATATCTTTATAATTTTCCTTTTGAACTAAATTTCTAGACTTTATAGTAATCTATTAACTTAGTAAAAAACCTAGAATTCTATTATTATTATAATTTTATTATAGAAGGGGCTGATAGCTCGCTTTCTACTATAGCTATTAGTAGATATATTACCCCCTAAAGTATAACTTTAGCCCTCTTATCCCCCTACTAATTATTATAACTAACCTCTAGTTAATTTAAAACTATATCTCTTATAGTTATAATAGCTAGTATACCTACTCCATATTAATCTTTTTAAGAATAAATAACTAATAACTCCTTTTATGATAACCCTATACTTTTACGCTCTTATAGCTATATATAATTCAGATATCTCGAGATATTTAATTATGACTAACTATAGGTATTCTATTTAAATATTTATTATAACTTTAATATCTATAACCTTAACGTCTTTATTGTAAACTAAGCCCTATATATCTTTAAGATGAAATTTTATATTATTAATATAAACGTTCTTTACTATTAATATAAGCTAACTTCTAATTTCTATATAAGTATAATAAAACTCAGTCTATTATATTAATAAGTAATTTTAATATATTAAGTATAGTTAATATCTAAATAATACTTATATAAATATAGATACTTCTAATATAATTTAATAGCCTCTAAAGCTCTTATAATTATATTGCCATAATATTCAAAAACATCTAATAACTAGTATTATAGTAATATATTAATATTAAAGTATTATCTAATTAATACTTAGCCTCTAAAATCTTAGTTTAGTATAATAGCTTATAGAATAGTTAGATAATTACTTTTCAAATATCTATAAGTTATCTATTAATTATAACTTTTAGGATAATTCTATCAAGGTTTAAATTGATAAACTGATAGCTTTAATTATAGGAATAGTAAGTAAATATTATTATATTTATAGTATACTATTCTAATTATAAGTAGCTGTATAGATTCTGAGGGAATTTCAGTCTTATTATAAAAGATATAGAAAAATAATAAATTATAGAATATCTAGTTCTTATAAATATTCTATTTTATTCTATTTTTAAGACATATAAAAAGATTCTCATCTTTATAATCTTAATAATAACTTTTAGCTATATATATTAAACCTTAGTTTTAATAAGACTCTTTCTATATAAATTTTGATTATAAAATCTTCTACTACTATAGGATTAAATATTAGAACTAAGGGTATAATTATCTATAAAAGTCTTTAGTTTTATATAGAGAATATTTAGCTTCTAGCTAGGATTTATACTTTAATCTATCTTATACTAATAGTTATAGCTATAATTACTTCAGGTTTTTAAATATTAATAATAAGAATAAACCACTCCTAACTACTATTTATTACTATATTCAACCTTTATAACTTCAATATAAATATTAACTTTATAAAAGTCGTCGATAATTATAAGAATTATAACTACTTTTATAAAAACCTAAAAAGGCTAGTTTTATATAAATATAATTTTACTACTCTTTCTAACCCCTTTAAAATAGCTATAACTATATTTAACCGTAATATATTATTAGAAGATAAAACTATTAGTAGAACTAAAAAAATTAAAATTGAAATAATAAAGAAGAATCTAGCGCCTAAAAGTAGGATGTTTAAAGATAATCCTAAATACTTTAAATATATTTTAGAAATAGCCTGTTGGGTATTTAAAAAGGTATATATATTAAAGTCTATTATAGAAGTTATTATTAGTCAATAGTGGGGAAAGTATAACCTAAGGTTAAATATATCGTATTATATACTATTAGTACAACCTTATTATATAATATTCAAAAACCTGAAGTAATTATAGCTATAGCTGTTAGTATAAAATAGGTTGGAATATAGGTCCTAGTTGGAAGCTAAATGTTCTCTATATGAAGCTAAAGACTTATAATAGAGATTATATATTTTATATTAATTCTTATAGTTATACTATAGATTTTAGAGGTTAATATACTTTATATAATCTTTTTTAATTTAGTAGAAGAGAAATAGATAATATTACTTTTAAGCTTAAAAATATCATCATCTTTTGAATTTCTCTTTATTCCTAGGATAATAATAAATCCTAACTAGAATATTATATTTTTATTATTAGTAAAATCTTTATTAATAGAAATATAGAGTTTTATTTTTTGATATTAGTAGGGATAAATCTTAAGTTTCATTCTAAGTTATTTATTTATTATATAAAGTACTTTTTAAGTTTCTTGATATTCTTTCTATTAGGTTTTAGTATTAAGTTATAATAAAGAAGTTAAAGTATACTTCTAGTTAGTATATAGGGGCTATATATACTTCTTGTATTTATTATTTAATATGTACTAACTTTGCTTTATTAGAAGTATAATTAATGAGTCTAATCCTCTTATTTTAGCTTTTTTAAGTAAAAGTTATATTACTATTATTTTTAAAAGTTATTATATTTCTATTAAAAGTGAGAGGCTTATTATTTATAAGTATTAACTTTAGCTTTATTATAAATCTGACTTATTAGAATTCTTCTTTTTCTTTATTATTAAACTTAGGTAAGTAGAAGTTAAAAGTATTATCTATTTATAGACTCATAATACTGAAGTATAGGTTATCTATTTTAAAAATTATATAATATAAGTTATATAATAAGGTTTCTATTTCTAGTTTCCCCTTATAAGAGGTAGAATATATTATATATTAATATATATCTGATTTTATAAGGCTAAATAATAACTAGATAATAATAATAATAATACTTTTTAGATAAATTTATTATAGGCTAGTAAGTAGTTTTATTAAGCTAAAGTAATTTAGTAGTATTTCTACTTATATATATACTTAAGTAATATTATATAGGTAGACTTCTATAGGAATATTAAAAGATAGTATTACTAACAATATTAGTATGAAATAATAGTTAATTTATTGTATTATTAGTAATTATATAAGGATATTAATTTTCTCCTAATTATTAAATCTTTTAATAACTAGTTATAACTTCTTATACAGTATATTATTAGTATTCTTAACTTTATTAATAAACTTAAGGTTAAAGATGTTTGTTTATATATATTTTTAGATATTAAGATACTTGAGGTATAATACTTTTTTTATTAATAAAGTTTCTTATTTTTTAATATATGACTTTTTAAAAAGTTTACTTAATATTATAATAAGGTTATATTAATAGAGATGAATAGTTTTAACTAGTACCTCTATTCTTTTTATTATGAGGTAGATATTATAATATATAGTATTGGAGAGGTTAGTTTTTATAGTAAAGACATTACTCTTATATAATTATTTTTATTATTTTAGTTTTTTTTAAGTATGACTATTATAATTATTTCCTTTAGTGGAGCTTCTCTTTTAATTTTATTATTATAAGGATTCTTATTATTCTTCTTTTTAATTTAAGGTTAGTAATACAGGTTAATTGTTATTGTTTAGAAAGTATTAAATTTCCCCTCTATTGTTATAATATATATCTCCTCATTAACTAAGATAAGTCTAAAGAATTTAGTATAATTTTAATACTCTTAATAGACATATACATCTAATTATAATAGGAGCTAGTAAATAGATATTGTAGAAAGGTTATTATATATACTAAGGGTATTCAATATTTAGCGTTATATATAGATCTTATATACTTCTTCTACTACTTTCTAAATAATTATTATATATCTTATAATATCTAAAGATAGTAATAATAATATATTGAAATATAGGTATATTCTGAAAATAAGTAGGGTTAGTATAAGGCTATTAGAGCTATTAGTATTATTAACTATTTTAACTATACTTTAAAGTACTTCTTCTCTTAATACTTATAATACTTTATTTTAGATAATTATATAAGTCCCGCTTGATATAGTAGTTTAACATCTAGCTAGCTTTTACTGTTTTATAATAAGAGTAGTAGGTTTAAATCTTATAATAAGTATCTATAACTAGTAGCTATATACCTTCTAATTATATAAAGTAAACATAATAACTACTACTAACTAGTAGCTCTTACTACTAATTATTAATAGCTAGTAATTATTAATAATTAGTAATAAGTATTACTAGCTAGCTAGTATTAATATTATAATCCTACTATAATCCTACTATAATTCTTAATAGAATAATTATAATAAATAGGCCTATACTTTCCCTATTTATTACTTATTATATTAACTAACTATATTTACTATTTAAGGTTTTCTCTATTTAAATAATTCCTTAGTATTAGTGATATCTATAGGGTAAATAAGGTAAGAGCTAACTACTAAGTATAGCTTCTTTAAAGAATCCTAAGAGGCCAATGACTTTAAATAGATCAAAGACCTTTAATATAACTACCAATTTATTCTCTAAAAGAAATCTTATAAGCTTTCTATAGGGGGGTATAATACTATTTAACCTTACTAATACTATGATAAATTTTAATTAGTATAATTTTTATTTTACTACTTATACTATTAGCTTTTTTCAAAAAACATTTAATAATAAAGTTAAATTCTATATTAGTCATATTTCTATTTAAAAGATCTTATTATATATCGATCTAATATATCTTTAGTATATACTATATATTTTCTATAGAAATACTTCTTATAAATCTTATAGTTATGAATACTATTAATATATTAATTATATATAGTATAGGTTTATTACTATTAAGGTATATAATATTAATAATCATCTCTATATTAAACTTATAGTTATCTTTGAAGCTAAACTTGAATTAATATAACACTTTACTATTTAATTAATATTAATAGTAGTTTTTTATAATTACTTCAATCTTACTAGTAGTTATAATTTTATTTATCTTATTAAGGATATTATTTAACTTTTAAATATTAAAGTAGTTAAATCTCTTATAGAATTATTATATTTCTATTTGTATAAGGATTTAATAACCTTATTATTAGAATCTTCTTAGACTGAGAACTATAAATACTTACTATACCTCTCTATAAGTAATAATACTCCTTCCTATTTGGTTCTATTATTAAAGTTATTATAATAGATTTAGAGTTAATTGATATTAAAAAGACTAAAGAGAAATAGGGTAGCTATTAGTAGAATAATATAATTAATATTTCCAAAAAGTAAAGGTCTTTAAGTTATATTAAAACTCATAATATTTTACTTATTTCTAAATCTTATATTTATTTTTAGAATAATCTTATGAAATTAAATATTAAGTATAATCTTCTAGAAAACTTTTACTTATTATCTACTTCTTATAGATAGTCTTCTTACTCTTATATTTAAAAAGATGTTTTAAAATATAATTTTAGAAAACTTAAAAGTTAAAAAGATCTTTAGTTTAATTAGTATTATAAAGTAATAATAAATATAATTTTGAAAGATCTCTATAAGTTTCTTAGGATTAAGTACTCTATTTTCACTATTTATAATTATAAAATAGATTACTATAAATTCTTTATCTAATATTTTACTTATATTATTACATAATATCTCTATAATTATTTCTATTAATATAATATTATTAAGATATATTGTAATCTCTATTACTAATTCTATACTAATAATAAATACCTTTTTCAAATATAATACTATTACTTTATATTTCTTAGTAGTATGCTTTATTAATTAGTATTCTATTACTAGCTTTAAGTATACTTAGTATTTACTATATATATCTCTATTTTGAAATTTCTTATAAAGTAGCTTTAAAGTATTATGATTATTTAGCTGATATAGAAGTTAGTATAATTACTAATAGCTAAGGATTAGCTATATTTTTAGCTATTATATATATCTTTAGCTAGGAATTAATTATAATTTATAATATAAATACTTTTGTATCTAAATTATTATTATTAACTTCTGAAGACTTTTATAATCTATTTATATAGCTTATTAATAATTAGCTTTACCTTATTAATAATATTATAAAAAATGTTAATTATATTATATACTTAGTATATAGTTATATATATTTCTTTATTAATTCTTTCTT
>QAPF01000610.1:0-23623 GCA_004367935.1 Colletotrichum sidae | reverse complement strand
TAAGAGGTTAGTATTATTAATAGATAAGTTATAAATTAAAGTGTAAAGAAATATTTTAACTATAATTTCAACTTTATACTATTTAACCTCTTTAAAATATACTTTTATACTTTTATTAATAGCTTATTTATTAATAATACTAACCTTTTATTTTAACTAGAATTTATAAGAATTCTAAGCTAAGAGATAGCTATTAGTAATAACTAGTTCAACTTTTATAGTAACTTTATATATTATTCTTCTATTAAAAATAAAAGAATTACTAGAAGTATACTTATTTTAGAGATTTATATTATAATAGCTAGTATAGATTTTATTTATACTATAGCTATATTACTTAAGAAGATCTTCTAATACTAAGAATTCTTTTAGATTTTAATTATTATATATACTAATTTATACTTACTTTATAAGTATTTTGTAAAACTTAATATTACTAAGGAAAAGTACCTTATAATGAATATTATAATATTAAAAGAATTATAAAAATATTATAAGCTTCACGAGGTATAATAGATTAATACAAGTAATAATATTACTAATACTTTTATAAAAGGTATATTAAACTATATTCTTAAGAGATTTGTTGATTTGAACTATATAACGATTAAAATAGAAAGATAAATCATTTAAATAGAATAGATGAATAGGTATTTAAATATTATTAAAACAAAAAGGTATAAATTGCTAAAAGTATTAATTTTTATATAAAGAGATAGGTATTAAAATATATAGTAAAAAGAAAAATTACTAGTATTAATTATATCATACTATAGGATATATAATAACTATATATATTACTATATATATAGTAGTATACCTTCTATATTCTATAAGTAATAAGTACTAAGTACTAAGTACTAGCTATAGCTAATTAAATAGCAATTAGTAAGTAATTACTATACTATAGATCTAAAGCCTTATATAGCGCCTCGTGCTATATAATATAATAATAATAATAACGAATAACCAGAATACTACTTTACATATATATAGTAAGATCATATATAGTATATATTACCCTCTGGATAAACCAACAATTATGATATATATTTTAGATATTAAAGAAGATTATATTAAGATATTATTATAAATATTTATTAAGTCATATTAGAAAATATATCTCTCGATTAAACTTTCTATATATTAATTTTATAAAGAATAAATAAGGCTTTTAAATTATATGATTATTTAGAAAGGAGTTTAGATAGATTTAATAAGAATTTCAAATATTACTCAATAGAAATTACTTAAAAGTATTAGGAATACTTAAAGAACTTTTAGTATTCCTAAATTCTTATAGTTTTTATTATATGTTTATTACTAATTATTCAAGGCTAATAATACTATTTATAATACTTGTTTAAGAAGGGATAGAGAAGAAAGTTTTCTTATAATTCGGAAATTTAAAATCTTTTTTCTTTATGCTATAAAACATTTTCTACTTAATAATAACTATCTAGTATTAAAACTCTATTGGAAACATTAGAATAGAAATAAGTATATTATAATAAGTAATTTAAAATATTATATTATGAAATATAGAAACCTAATAGTAACTAATTACTTATTACTCTAAGAAGCTTGATAGAGTAGTATAGAAATAAAGAATAGATTAATAAGAACTATTAATTCTTATTAAAAGCTTTAACTACTAAGAATATAATTTAATAAAGCTTTGAAAACTATTCATAGTTTGAATAAGCCATTAAGTTCAAATAAGTATTATCATACTACTAACATACAACCTTCAGAGTAAACCTCTTTATAAGATTTATAAACTATCAGTGTCCTACTTTAATCTAACACATTAACTTAAATCTACTAATTTCATAGATAGATTATCTAGATAACTAAACTATATAAGTAAGGAAGTAAAACATTATGATATATTACTAACTCGTATGGATAAAATATAATCTATTAGATTATTGATAATAAATATTTACTAAAGAATTATTACAACTAAGAAAAGTATAGAATTAGTAAAAACCTATATTTAAATAATATAGATATAAGAAAAGTATTTTAATATAGGAACTAGACTTAGAAGTAGAAAATACTTAACCTCTTTGAGAATACTAGAATTATAGTAATAATTATAGCAATATTTATATGTAGTAAAGGTATATATATAATAATGGAAAATAACCAGTGAGTCCTAATAGACAAAAAGAACTAATAGAAAACTAGAATTATTATTCTAATACAAATATCTATTTACTAATAATCAATAGTCTTATAAAAGATAAAGAAATATATTCTATAAGAGATTCTGAAGATATTAAACAGGTTATTAAAAGATTATAAATTTCTAATAAGAATTATTAGTTTATCTAGAGGGTAATATATACTATATATAATCTTACTATATAGACATAAAGTAGTATTCTGATTATTCATTATTATATTTATTATATGATATAATATACAGTATTATATAAGGCTTGAGATATATAGGATAATAATTACTTACTTATTATTATATACTTAGCTATTACTAGCATTAGATACCTAATACGTATTACTAATAGAATATAGAAGGTATATTACTATATATATAACAATCTGTATAATTACTACATATTTCTTAATATAATATAACTAATACTAGCAACTTTTCTTTTTACTATATATCTTAATACCTATCTATTGATATAAAAGGATAATAAGTTTAATAACTTACACCCTTTTGTATTAATAATATTTAAATACCCCTTTATCTATTCTATTTAAATTACCTATCTTTCTATTGAAATAATCATATAGTTTAAATAATAAATCTCTTAAGTAGATAATCTGATATATTCTTATAAGGGTATTAGTAATATTATTATTTCTTTTAATTTACTATATCTTATAGGACTTATAATATTTATATAATTACTTTAATATTATAATATTAGTTATGAAGTATTATTCTTTAATAATATTAAGGTTCACAAGGTATTTATGAAATAAATATAAGTTAATATATATAACAATTAGAGTTAATAAGAATCTTTCATATTAGAAATTCTTCTTAGAAAATAGAGTTATAATATAGGTAAAGTCTATATTAGCTATTATAATATAAGTCTCTAGAATAAATATATTCTTAACAACTCTTTTACTTTTAACAGAAGAATAGTATATAAAGTTATTATAGAAGTTATATTAATTATTACTAATAGTAGTCTCTTAATTGAGAATTATTATAAATTCTAATTAGAATAAAACCTTAGTATTATTAATAAATAAACTATTAATAAAGATATGAAGGTATACTTTAGAAAGGTTAAATAGTATAAAGTTAGAACTATAGTTAAAATACTTAGTTTACTGTTAAAAGTATTTATCAAATATAGTAATATTATTACTTAAGAGTTGTTTTTCTTATATCATATAGGAAAAGTTAGATAATACTTTCGGTTAGTATATTAAAGCTGGGTATATTCTATATATATATTATTTAATATATATCTTTTTAAATAGTTTAGGTATTATATATATATTAATAAGAATTAGCTTTTACCTTTATTATTTTCAATATAAAGAGAAAGTATTACTATTAAATAATGAGATACTTCTATTAAATATTAGTAATCCTACTTTTAAGAGGATTATTTTAAGTTTAGCTTTTAAAAAGACTTTTTAGAACTCCTTATCTTTATAATATAAGAAGGTAATATTGAGAAGGCTAAGAATATTATTAATTTATATCCCTATAAGGCTAAAGGTGTTATTTTTAAAATATAAGATAAAGAGGCATAAGTTAGATATTAATATCTCTATTTATAACTACTTCTTATAATACTTAAGATAAATTACTTACTAATAAGTACTAGCTTCAGTAAGAGTATATAGTAATTTGACAATAATTATAATAAAGCCTAGAGAGCATTCATCCTTAAGAAATAAAAGTAATTTAATTATAATACACTTTACAAACTCTATTCCAATTCAAATATAGACTTGTATAATATTACAAACTCATATTTCTATACTATTATATTACAGCAAAATTAAAATTATATTTAAAATTAACTACTAACTACTTTATTAAGTTATTAATAGTATTATTAGTATTTTGAATTTACTATTATTTCTAAAGCTTTAGATTATAAGTCTCAACTTTCTATATATTCTATTAGTATTTTTATTCTTAACCTTATTAATAATATGAGACTTAAAATATTTATAACTCTTATGAAAAGTAAAATTATACTAAATAATCTCTATCATACTATTAATAATAATACTCTCAACCTTCTTTTTAATTAATTCTTTGAATGATAGTTTAAATATTATAATAATACTCTTTTTATAGCAGTTAAATATTTATATTATGTCTAACTATTCTTTAGCTATAAGATATACTATAAAATGAGATTTTTAGTTGAAATCTAGAGAAGGTAAATTATTCTTATAAATTATAAGCTTGATGAATACTATAATTGTATAATATCTATAGTTAAAGTAATATATTATTAACTATTTAAATAGAAATAGAATTATTATTACTAATAGTAATAATATTACTATTAGTTATAATAATAACAGTTTATAATATTTACTTAATATTCTGAAGGTTTATAAATAAAATGATAGATAAAGTTAAATTATTGTTATAAAAGTATATATCTCTATATAATATTAAATCTCTTATAGTAATAATATGAATATTTATAAGTCTCTTATTAGTATTTTTAAGTATTAGTACTTTAAAAATATTATTTAATAAGATCTCCTAATTCCTTCTAAAATATAATTTTATAATAATAAATTAAAACTCTTAAGGGCTATAAGGGAGTTTGAGAATATATATCTTACTATCTAAAGTAAAGAAGTAATATAAGTTTCACTAGTTATCTTTCTCTTATTATATATATATAAGGGATTAGAATAACAAGGTCATAATATATAAAATATCAAAACTATTATATTATTAAAGTAGTATTAATAATATATTTAGTATATTTATAATAGATCTCTTTTGTAATTTTACCTATAATATAGACTTAAGTAATGATATGTAGGGAAAAAGCTAAATCTTCTAAAAGGTAGGAATATACTTTATAAATGAATAGAATAAATATATGGCTATTTAGCCTAACAATATTATTAATTACTTTATATACTATTTAAAAGGATAATTCCTAAATAGTAGTAAGTATCGTATTATAATAAATCTTATATATATAGTAGACAAGTATATAGTAGTACTCAATATTACTAATACTATTATATATTTCAACTAGAATAATATAAATTATTATATATTTAAACTAGAATAATGTAAACTATCAATGTTATTATTTCTATTTCTAAACTAAAGTTTTTAAACTAAAATATTATATTTATATTAATAGTAATAAATTTAAGACAGTTTTCGTATGCATCAATCTAGTATGTTTTCAAAGCTTCTTATATTATATTTATTAAAATATTTAATAAAAGCTAAATAGTATTAAATATTATTATAGTATTAATAAGATAGAATATGAAGTAGCTATTAATATAGATAATATTAATAATATTCTTAAAGTTAAAATTAATATTACTATAGATAGTAAAATGAAAGTGTGAAGAAACGTTATTGTATGTTTAATATTAATAATAGTATTTCTTAAATATTTTAAAAGATATAGTATTTAACTAAATGTTCTATTTTAATAAAGATATTATAAAGGCATATTATAGCTAAGTATTTAAAATAGTAGTAGAATCTTGATATTTTTATCTTTATGAGATATATAGAGGTACTTATTTTCTTTTTATTAAGAAGTATCTATAGATTCTTCTTTTTAGATAACTAGTATAATCTTTTTATCTTAATAGAACTAATTATAAATATTATTAAGTATAATATTGAGGTTATTTATATCTATAAAGTTGAATAAAATAGGGGTATGATATAATATTATATTGAATATAATAATATTTAGAGGTATAAATATATTAATTACTCTAAATATTATAATTAAAGAAGTATTATTAAAGTATATTATTATTAGTTTATCTTATAGAAGTATAAGGATTACAGAAAGGTTAACTATCTATTTAAATATAATAAATTAGAAATATTTAGTAATTGAAAAGTTAGTTATATTTGAATTAGATAGAATATCTTAAAAAGAATATTTAAATAATAGCCTGTAAATATAGATGTAAATATAGGAATTAAAATACTATCTCTCTTAGTAATCTTACTATTAGAAGTATTACTTTAGGTAATAATATAAAATACTATTTAGTCTTAAAGGATTCTTATGATTTTACTTCTCTTAAGAATGATAAGACTTTTACTAAAACTAATATTCAAAATTAATTAGAAAGAGTAGTAATCTTAGTTTTAAAGTTAGATTATATTTAGTATTTTATAATAATACTATTAGATTGATTACCTTAAGGAGAGTCTTTAAAACTATTATCTAAACTATTAATATCCTCATAATCCATAAGAAAAGTTTAATATATTATTATAGAATGTATTCTCATATTGATGTTTAATTTATATTAATTAAATAAGATATACTTCTTCTTAAGAATATACTTTATAGGTTAATAATTTATTTTACTATATATATAATACTTCTTATTTGAATAACTATATAGAAGAGTAAGCGAAGGATAAGTTCTATTTAATATAAATGGATATAGATATTACAAGGTATGAATATAGATAGAATATTAAGTATTATATAGTATAGTATGTGAAAAATGTTCTTAAGGGGAATTATATATATAATTTATTTAAAACTAATTACTAATTTACTTTTGATTCTTATTCCTACTATTCTATAAATATTATAACTTTTAAATTAGTATAGAATTACTTACAGCTAATTTTAATGAATTATGGAAAATCTAAGAAATTATTATAAAATTCAAAAAAGATTAATCCATGTTTAGATATATTATAATATAGATTTATAAGTTAAAGTGAAGCATTATATTTATATAGAGGTTTAGTAGGAAGGCTTTTGAAATATATATAAGTTTTAATATAAGAATTCCAAGAGTTTTCCTTTTATTATTTCTAGAATTTCTAACTATAATATTTTAAAAAGTAGTATTTTGCTAGTTAGAGAGATATAGCTATGGATACTTATTTGTTTTAAAGTAATCCTTAATATAATAAGTCATCTATTTCAATTATAAGTTGAAATTAAAATTACTTAAATACTTAAAGTAATACTTAAGAGCTTAATCTATTAATATAATTAAAATAATATTAGTTTATATATAATATAAGATGTAAGCTTCAAGTAGTAATTATAAAAGATATATAGATCTTTATTTTAAATATATTATATAGACTTCTATTATATTTTATATTCTTATTATATAATTTTATAAAGTCTATAGTATATTTAATTAAAATCTTATTAAAAGGAGTAGTATAAATAATCTATAAAGAGTTTTTAATTATCTTAAGAGCTATAGGTTGTTATACTTATGATATACTTCTTATATATAGAGAGGCTTTATATTAAAGAGATTATATATCAATAAGATTAATAAGAAGAGCTAGAGTTAGAATATTAATATTAAGAATATAGGAGTTAACTAGTTATATTATTATTGTTTCTTTTTAACTACTTATAAGAAGATTATAATAAGTTCTATTTAATAAGTTTGAAGTTTAGTTTTATAGAGAGGTAATTTAATATATTACTTAGTAGATATAATATCTCCAAAAAGCTTTAGGAAATACTCAAGGTTTATTTAAAGAGTTAAGTATTGTTTTTTAAAGTCTTTAATATTATTATTACTCTTA
Source organism: Colletotrichum sidae (assembly GCA_004367935.1). Lineage (NCBI taxonomy): Eukaryota > Fungi > Ascomycota > Sordariomycetes > Glomerellales > Glomerellaceae > Colletotrichum > Colletotrichum sidae. The sequence continues at coordinate 15,861 of QAPF01000610.1, read as the reverse complement.
ATGACGACTGTTCACAGCTAGTGACAGACGCTGCCAGCTGGCTGGCATTAGTATTACATAGCTGCAATCCTTTAAAGAAGTAACTGCAATAGATATAAGCCTATACCTTCCCTTTATAATATACCTTCTATATTTTATTAGTAATTATATTAACCAACCGTATCGTTACTACTTACGGTTTCCTCTATTTAAATAATTCCTTAGACCTAGTATTATCTATAGAGTATATAAGGCAAGAGCCGACTACTAGGTGCAGCTTCTTTTACAAGGTCCCAAGAGGTATGTGACTTTAAATAGATCAGAGACTTTCAATACAACTAATAATTATTACTCTAAATATTAAAGTCTTTTTATTTAATAAGTTGTGTGAAAATATTATATATATAGTTATTATTTATATTAGTTTTAACTTTATAATTAATGAAGTAGTCTTAAGAATAGTAGGTTACTATAGTATTACTAAGTTATTAAATAGATTTAGACTATTCTTTGAAATCTCTTTAGAATATCTAAAGAAAACTCTTAACTTTATATCTCTATATATTTTTAGGGAGTTATATAATAGATTAAAAAGATTGAGGTTCTAGTAGTATTGTTTATTCATAAGTCAGTATAATTAATCCTTTGAGTATTCCTAAAGAAGTTAGTATTAATATAATAGAAGAATTTTATAAGTAATATAATACCTATTTTTAATATTACTACTTTAAAGAGATTTAGAATACTTAAGGGTGATTTCTAAACTTTAGATATTATATTATATATTATTATTAAAGTTAAAAGCGTTTTAAATATAGTAATATTTGTTCTAATTAGATTTATAAAAGATAGAAAAATAGAAAGAAGTATTTTTCAAAGAATTTCAGAAGTCTCTTAAGAATAAGAAGCTAGGGATATTATCATTTCTAGTATTATTAAAGTCTAATAGTATTTTAAAAGATTATTATATTTATTAAATACATTTTAATAAGTAATTATATTAGGTATATAGTTAATGTATTAATAGTATTATAAGGAATATCCTAGTTTGAATTATAATAAGAGTATATAGTTAATTCTTTAATAATAAGATTTATAAGGGGTTGATATATAATTTAAAAGTTTATATAAGATCTCAAAATAAGAAGCAGTTTGAAATATCTAAGTAGTGACTCTAATTGTCTTTCATTTTATATAGACTTTGAATATAGAGTTTTATAATTCCTTTTTCTATCATAATAAGTCTTACTAATCTATAATATAATAATAATAGAAGAGTTAATTATTAATTAGTATTAGTTTATTTAGAGGGTAATATATATTATATATAATCTCATTATATAGGTATAAAGTAGTATTCTAATTATCAAATTCTATTCTTATTATAGTATATAATATATAGTATTATTTAAAGCTTTAGATCTATAATATAGTAATTACTTACTAATTACTATATATTTAACTATAGCTAGTATCAGATGCCTAATACTTATTACTCATAGGGCGTAGAAGGTATATTGCTATATATATAGTAATATATATAATTACTATATCTTATAGTATAGCGTAACTAGTAAGAATATCTCGATATATATAGAGAAAACTTATAAAACAATATTTGATTAGAAAGTATATTTAATTAATATAATATAAATATTCTTTAACTAAAAAGAAACTAATTGTATTTAATATAGAACTTTTAAGATATGAAATTATATGTTTATATTATAATAAAAGTAAAATAAACTATATAAGTACTCATAAGGCTTGTAAGTTTATAAAATAGAATCTTTATTAAAATAATATAGTTATAGATATATAAAACTATATAATATTATATTAAATCTACTAGAGAATTGAAATATTTGAGTATAAGTTATATAATTATTTATTGTCTCTATTTATTCTAATAGAGCCTTTTTAGGAAATTAATATAGACTTTACTATTAGACTTCTAGAGAATACTAATACAAATAGTAATATATATAATGTTATTCTAATTATTATAAATAGATTTACTAGGTTTATAATATTTATTTTCATAATAGAAAAGGTGATTATTACATAGTATGCAGAAATAGAATGTTAGTTCAATATCTTAGAAAGTATTCTTAGTAAGAAGAATAAAACTCTTTATCAGTTGGTTTTAAGAAGAATTTAAAGCAAAATAATACATTGAGAAATAACTATTATTAATAATATATTACTTATAAGTAGATAGTTAAATAGAATAAATATACTGAATATTAAAGTATGACCTTAAGTCTTTAGCTTTATATAGAGAATATTTAGCTCCTAGCTAGAACCTATACCCCAATCTATCCTATACTAAAAGCTTCAACTATAGTTACTTTAGGTCTTTGAATTATAATAAGATTATACCCATAGTATATAATATAATATATTTAACCTGAGGTTATACTTTCTCTACTATTAGCTAATCATAATTTCTACAATAAGTAGATTTCAATATATATACTTTTTAGACACCTAATAAGCTATTTCTAAGATATATTTAAAGTATTTAGAATTATCTTCATATACCTTACTCTTAAGCACTAGATTCTTCTTTATTACTTTAATTCTAATTTTTTTCAACTCTATTAACAACTTTATCTTCTAATAATGTATTAAAGCTAAATATAAGTATAACTATTTTAAAAAGACTAGATAAAATAGCAAAGTTATTTTTATATAAAATTAGTCTCTTTAGGGGTTTATAGAACTAGTTATAGTTTTTATAATTTTTAATACTCTTTATGAAGTTAATATTTATATTAAAGTCATAAGGGTTAAATATAGTAGTAAATAGTAGCTAGGAGTACTCTATTCTTATTATTATTATTAGTAGTAGTATTATTATAGACAGCTATTAACTTATACTTCAAAGAATAGCTAGCCAGTTTTCCGTCGCTCCCTTTTATATCTATAGCTAGTATTATTAAAATATACTAGTAGTATTATTAGTATTTAGCTAGTATAAGCTAATATTATAAGTATTACTATAGTAAATTCAATATCTCAAAGCTAGTACTAATTGTTGTAAGGTTTATATTAGTAAGTTTATATATCTAGTTATTATTCTATTACTTTGTAGCTTCTCTTTGTGAACTAAGACTAAGTCTAAACTAATAACTGTACTACTAAGTCTTTTTAATTATATTTACCTATAAAGATATATATAAGCTATAATATATAACTAGGTATTTTTCTATTATAGAGATTATTTAATATGTACTGTATAGAACTACTTATTAAGTAAGGGGGCTAAATATATAAAACTCTAATTTAAGTATTACTTTAGAGTATTAAATACTAGTTTAACTATTACTTCAATAGTAAGGTTTAGAGAAACTATATCAGTATATAATTATAATAAATATGATGTTATTAAATATTTATCAATCAATAAGCTATATAAGTTTTACTTAGAAGTAATTAAATATATAGAAAAAAGACTTATTATTAAAAGGTATTATAAAGCGGATTATTTATACTAATTACATATATTACTAGTTAGCAGAATGTTAGTAAATAGGAATTGAAAATTAGGCGAAAGTATATAACTTAAGATATTAATTATATATATATATAATTAAAGAATAGTTATGAGTTTATTAATAAAGAACTTGAGATTTAAATATGAAAGATTAATATTAAAATATGTTGCAGTTTTAATTGTTAAGAGAATAAAAGAATAAGTATATAAAATATATCTATTAGAATAATACTACTAGATATCTAATACTTTTCCTATTGTTTTATTCAATTTCTAAATAGAATAGTAAAAAGATATTTATAGTTAGACTATTTTTCTAATTAGAAAATAATCTTATAAAATAAGAAATAGAACTAACTATATTATAGAATAGTTTCTGTGAATTATGTAAGCATATATAGCTTTATCATTAGCTATCCTATTACTATAAAAACTTATAAATAGTAGTTATACGTGGGGGCTTTCTTTCCTCACGTATCTATATTGATTAAATAAAACTACTTTTAGCTACTAATAATACTACAAAAACGGTTTATCTAATTTAAAAGGGTAGTAATAATTACTTATTACTACTAAGTTTAAAATAAAGCTTCAAAAAGTAGTACTAACTACTTATTACTACTTATTTCATAATAAATAGTAGTATAACTAATATATCTATTCAAGTAATGAGGTTATAGCTATAACCTATTAAATAATAAGGCTATTATGATTACAATATATTATAAAATAAGTAGTAATAAGTAGTTAGTACTACTTTCTTAGGCTAAATAAGCTATTCTTAAATTATAAGTAGCTAAAAGATAGTTTTATTTAACAAATATATATATATAAAGAAAGACAGCCCTTATATATAATTACTATTTATAGGCTTTTATAGTAATAAGATAGCTAATTATATAGTTATATATACTTATATAATCTCTAGAAACTATTCCATAATATTTACTCCTAATTAAAAGAAAAAGTATAATTTTATAGTTTTACTTTCGAGCTTTTAGTCCGAATTGTTGTATTCTGAATAACGATTACTATTACCAGTCCTTATTATATGACTATTAATATAATTACTATTAGAAGTATTATTATTATTATAATTATCAAATATATTAGAATTACTAACGCTTACCTTATTAATATTACCTTTGAAAATATTAGAAATATTGTTCTTAGTGTTTTTAGAGTTATATATCTTATTAGTAAAAGTAAGTCTCAGGTTGTTATTATTATTATCAATATCATTATTATTATTATTATGATTATAATAAATTTAACTATATAGAGAGTAGATATTAGTACTACTAATATTAATACTATTCTTACTTTATATAGAAGTATAATTACTACCCCATATTTGCATAGATAGTATAAATCGTATAGATACTATGAATCATCTAGAAGTATAACTACTATTATTATTAGAAGTCGTATAATTACTATAGTTATTAATTATAATAAGTAGTATTAATAATATCAATTGCTATAGTAGTTACTATAAAGTTAATTGCTATAGCGGTTGCTATAGTAGTAGCTCTAGCGTTAATTACTATAGTAATTACTATGATTAATCAATAATGATATTATTATTACCCTACTTTGAAGCTGAGGTCTATATATTAATCTAGCTTATCTAATTAGTCTAATTAGGAACAAGATAAGAATAATATATTTAATAAGAAGGAATTAAAGAAAAAGGATATTATTAAGCCTGAGGTTCCTATTTATCTACATTAATTGAAGGGGGTTCTATAAATATAATATATATAGTAGGTATTATTCTCTTTAATAATAGAGTAGTTCTTACCTCATAGTGCCTTTAGTAAAAACGATGCAGTTTAGCTATAACCTTATTATACTTTATTATAGATCTTTTAGCTATAGTAGTTTTATTATTTAATAGGTTATAGCTCTAGTTTTATTACTTGAAGAAATATATTAATTATACTATTTTCTATTATAAGACAAGTAGTAATAAGTAGTTAGTACTATTCTTTTAAGCTGGGTGAGCTGTTTTTAAACTATAGATAGCTAAAAGGAGTTTTATTTAATATATATAGATATATGAGGAAAGAAGGCTCCTATATATAACTATTATTTATAGGTTCTTATAGTAAAATGATAGCTAACTATATAGCCATACGCGCTTACATAACTCATAGAACCTATTCTATAATAAAGAATCTATAATGAGTTATAAGGCTATAGCTAAATCGTATCATTTTTACTAAAGGTACTATAAGGTAAGAGTTATTCTATTATTGAGGAGAGTAGTACTTACTATATATATTTTATTCATAAGACCCCTTTTAGTTAGTTTAGAGAGGTAGGAATTTTAAGTTTAATAATAACTTCTTTTTGAATTTCTTTATTAAATATATTATCTTTATCTAATTACTAAGTAGACTTATTAGATAAGTTAGATTAATATATAGATTTTAATTTAAAAGTGGGGTAATAATTATAATATTGTTATTTGTTAACTATAGTAATTATTATACTAGTTAATACTATAGCTACTACTATAGTAATTGCTATAGTAATTATTATAGTAATCAATATTGTTAATACTACTTATTATATATAATGCTTAAAGTAGTTATACTTCTATATAATCTATAGTATCTATGCGATTTATAGTATCTATGTATATGTAGAATAGTGGAGGTTATACTTCTACATAAGGTAAGAGTAGTACTAATATAAGTAATATTAATACCTACTCTTTATTTAATTACTGTAATAATAATAATAATATCAAATATTAATAATAGGTTAAGATTTATTTTTATTAATAAGATATATAATTTTGAAAACTTTAAAAATAATATTTCTCATACTCTTGAAAGTAATATTGAGATAAATATCCATAATTGTAATATATTAAATAACTATAGTTATAATAATATTTCTAATAAGTTTAATAATTATACTAGTAATAATGTAATAAGTATTAGTAATAGTAATAGTTATTTAGATTGTGATAATTTGGATTGAAAACTAGAAGGTAGAATTATCAAAACTTGGTTTCTTTTTCAATTAGGGGTAGTTATTATAGAATAGTTTCTAGGGATTATATAAATATAAGTGGCCATCTAATTAGCTGTTTTGTTATGACAAAGATGTTTTATTATTATAAAAATCTATAGGTAGTAGTTATATGTAAGGGCTTTCTTTTATATATATTTATACTTATTAAATAAAACTACTTTTAGCTATTTATAATACTAAAAAATTACTTGCTTAATTTAAAAGAATAGTACTAACTATTTACTACTATTTCTTTTATAATAAATAGTAGTATAATCAAAATATCTATTTGAGTAATAAGGTTATAGCTATAATTTGTTGAATAATGAGGCTATTATAATTAAGAAATCTATAATAAGTTATAAGGTTATGGCTAAATTATATTATGTCTATCAAAAGTACTATGAGGCAAGAGCTTTTCTACTATTAAGGAAAGTAATATTTATTGTATATATCTTATTTATAGAATCCCTCTTAGTTGGTTTAGAGAGGTAGGAGCTTTAAACTGGAAAATTATTTCTTTTTTTAATTTCTTTTATTAAATATAGTAGTTTTATCTGATTACTAATTAGACTAATCAGAAAAGCTAGATTTATATATAGACTTTAACGCAAAAGTAGGGTAATAATAATATTATTATTATTTGTTAATCATAGTAATTGTTATAATAGTTGATACTATAATTACTATTATAATAACTGTTATAATAATTACTATAGCAATTAATATTATTAATATTACTTATCATACGTGATATTTATAGTAATTATGCTGCTTCGCATAGTAATAGTAATGATACTTCTATGCAATCTATAATATCTATGAAATCTATAGTATTTATATATATATAAAGTAGTAGAAGTTATACTTCTATATAAGGTAAGAGTAATATGAATATCAATAGTACTAATATTTATTTTCTATATAGTTATTATAATAATAATAATGATATTAATAATGATAATAACAGCCCGAGACCTACTTTTACTAATAGGGTATATGATTCTGAAAATTCTGAAAATAATATTTCTAATACTTTTGAAAATAATATCAAGGTAAATATTAGTAATTGTAATATGCTTGATAATTATAGTATTAATCATATTCCAGATACTTTTAATAATTATATTAGTAATAATATAGTGAGTACTAGTACTAGTAATAGTGATTTAGAATATAATAATTCAGACTAAAAATTAGAAAGTAGGATTATAAGAATATAGCTTCTTTCTAATAAGGAATAATTTTATAGGATAGTTTCTATAGATTATATAAATATATATAGCCATATATTAGCTATCTTATTATTATAAAAACCTATATATAGTAGTTATATATAAGAGCTGTCTTTCTTCATATATTTATATTTATTCAATAAAACTACTTTCAGCTGCTTATAATACTATTTATTAAATAAAACTACTTTTAGCTACTTATAATACTAAGAACCGGGTTGCCTAATCTAAAAAAGTAAGACTAACTTCTTATTACTACTTATTCTATAATAAAGCTTAAAAGAGTAGTATTAACAACCTGTCATTACTTATTTTGTAACAAATTATAAAGTAATGAGGAGAAAGAGATAGTAAATACTTCTTTATAGAATAAATTGAATGGTTTATAGAATATAATATATTAGAGATTATAAAAGATTAAAAAGAAATCTAGAGAATTACTTGAAAATTTAGAAAAGAAACAATGTGATGTTATAAGAAGCAGGATAATTAGCTTAAGATTAATACCAAGGATTTAATAATAATATATTAGAAAGGAGGGAAGATATCATTCTCTTAACTATTTTGATAACTTAGAATATTATTCTAAGAGGTATATCTTTAAATTAGGGTAATTATAGTTTGAATACTATTCTAAGGGGTATATTTGCAGATTAGAATAACTTATATACCTTAGTAATAATTCAACTAGTATATATGAAAGACATAATCTTCATATTTAAAATATAAATATATTCTTATGAAAGTATTTTTAATCTCTCTTTGTGGGAATAGTAGAAGTAATAAGCATTATAATAATAGTCAATACTATAAGTATGATAAGTATTTAAATATAATAAGTATTATAAATATAATAGCTTATTTAATAATAGGAATTATTTTATAATAGTAATATTCTTAATTAGAATAGTTGTCTTAGGATTAATAGTTTTAAGAGTAGTAGATTCTTCAATAATATATCAATAGCTACTAGATATAGGGACTATAAGGATATATATAGTAATATCTAAGTACGTCTTATACTTCTCAGTAGGAAGTCTTTTTCTTTAGGTATTATTACTTTTAAATCTTCTTTTAATAGGAAATATAATAGTATTATTAGGAGTAGGATGATACTGAAGACTTATGAAGTAAGATCTAATAGATATATATAGTTATATATAATAAATATAATTATATTAGTATTATTAATAGTATAACAAAAGAATTATAAAAGAAAATCTCTAACTTTAGATATCTATTCTTATTATTATCTTTGATATTATTATTCGAATGAAAGGTATACGATTTTCATTATTTATATTCTAAATCAAATAGACTATACTACTAGACTATTTAGTAAATAGACTACTTAATAGCCTAAGTGAAATCGAGTTGAAGATTCTATATAATAAGACGTTAACCTTTCTGAAAATAAATTCTATATAGATATTAATACTATAAAGTTCCCTATTTCCTATAGAATTTGAATTTCCTATTATTATTACTATCTATATCAGTATTAGTATAATTTTCAAATATTATTCTAAACTACCTATTCTTTAATAATTAAGAGTTATTAATTCCACTTAACCTTTCACTAGTTACTTATTACTAGCTTAATAGAATTTAAAAAGTAAAAGTTAATATACATAGTAAGAATATAGTAAAGAAATAATTTATATTATAATATTTCTATTTTCTCGTTATTAGGAACGATATTTCAATATATAATTATTAGTAATATAGAATAGCCTTTCTATATTAAGAGAAAATAAAGATACACAGTTAAAATAGGATTTATAATTACAATATTTACAATATATAAAACCGTTATTAGTAGCTTTTTAACTATTATAAATAGATTCTCAAAGAATGATAGTAATAGTAGTAGTAACAAATATTATAATAAAATATATAGCATATTAATAATAAGGAAAAAAGAGAAAAGGTGGGAGAGAAAAACTATAAGTTAGAAATAATTAATAAGATAATATAGGGAGATATTAGAAGGATAAATATAGTAAGTATAAAGGATTAGTAGATAATAAGATATATATAGAAGAGAAAATATTACTTATTGAGTATATAGTGAAATTATACAAATAATTAGAATAGAAGTTGAAACTATTATTCCTATCAGAAGAATACTATAAGTATTAAAAGTAATAATGGATTATAAGGATAATAATAAATATATTTATATATAATAAAAGAGATAAATATAAGCTTAGTTATAATAGTAGAAAGAATTAGTTCTATCATTTAGACTATAAAAGATTACTTAAATAAAGAATAGTATTACAATTGAATGATTATCAATATTAAAAGGAATACTAAATCTTATAAATAATTAGTAATATTTAAAAGCTTTATAATAAATATTAAGGAGTATATAATTATATCTTTAGGATTTAAAGCTCTCAGAAGGTAGGATATTTATAAAGATATATTAATAGGATTATACAGTATACTTAGTAATGAGTTAGCTATGCTTATTATAATATTAGAAAGAGCTTTTAGCTAAAAGATTTTAACTTAGATCTCTTACATAATAGTTTAGATAGTAATGCTAACCTTATTTATATATTTCAACCTTCCGTAGTAAAAGCCTTTGGCTATAGTCTTATAATAATATAAATATATATATTTATATTTATAATACTTATAATGTAGTATGTATTATAGATATAACCATATATTTTACATTTCTTATACTTATCTTATAATATTAATTTTAGTTTGATTGTAACTAAGTGTATTAGATATATTTGTATCTACATTTATATAAGAATAAAGCATTAATACATATTATATAACTATTTCTCTTAGAAATATATAAACTCATAATAAGAATTAATTGAATAAGATAAAGACAATCTGTATTATATAATACTATAATAAGTATATATATATATATGTATATATACTTTACTATATAATAGTAGGCTTATTTATGTAGTTTCATTCTATAATAATACCAATAGCATAATATTGAAAATAGATTGTACATTATATCTATCTATATATAAATATGATATCAAGACTGCAATAAATACTTTACTAGAAAGGTATTAATAGATTATAATAGGCTTTATTACAATCTGATTGATTTTAGAATAAAATACTAGATTAAGATCAATGATTAAGATAATCAACGTTATATTAGTTTACTATTCAAGCTAAATCAACTACATTTCTTTCTTATTTTATTACTAATTATTAAACTAATAATAAACTAGCAAAGTGAGTAAATAGTTTTAGTTTATACTTATAAGCTATTATCTAGATTATTGATATATCTTATAATAGACCATATCTTAATATAACTATACTTCTTAACGAAACTACTAATGAAATTAAACAGATTTATCAAATTAAAGAATAGACTTATTAAATTAACAAAAAGAGATATAGAATTAGAAATAGCCCGACATCATAATACGGATAATACTATCATAATTGGATTAAAATGTAAAATTCTAGATTATTTCGAACTTATATAAGACACTTTATTTTCTACTCTAATATTAATATTAGAAGTCATTTTTAAATCACTAGAAATCTATAATAGATACTTGAGAAAAAATAAATTCTAATAATACTACTTTTACTTACCCTAGCTTTCCTAAGTAATTTAAAACCTAGTCTTATATTTTACTTTATTACTTTTTTTTAGCTTTCTCTAGCCTATTAAAACTACTAATTGTATTAGTCTAAATACTCAGTTAGCCTTATTTCTTTCTTCTTTTAGTACTCAAGCTTTTCAAGTTAAAAGTCTAGTATTAAATAACCTCTCCATATTAATTATAGTAATATTCATTCTAAAACTATCTTTTACCTTTATTTCCTCCGAAACTTACTTACTAAGAATACTCTTTAATACTATAATCTATTAAAGATAACCTTTTCTTATTATAAAGCTTTTATATAGCTTTTTTAGAAGGTCTTATCTTTATAAGACTTCTCAAAAGCTTTTCTATCACTTAACTTCCTTAGAAAACTCTAAGTCTTTATATTGATATTAGAAATATTAAATATCTTATAAATATCAATTTTATTTTATTGAAAGTAAATTGTAAACTTTTACTTCTTATTTTATTTAATAAGAAGAATTTCTCTATATTTATGAATATTATAAAAGAAATCTTAAAACTCTTCTAGTTGTAAATAGATCATTCTTAAATATGAAAAGATTTATCCTTATTCTAAGATAACAACTTTCTGTAGTGAATAGCTTAAACATAGAAGTATTTCTAATTTATATAAACTATTGATTTTAACTACTAGAAATATATTAAGACTACGCTTATAATCAACTATACTAAACACTTAAATAACTACATCTATACTATAGACTTCTAATGTATAAAATAGCTTTAAGTAAGAAAAGTAATTGTGACAATTATAGATACCCCTAAAGCTTTACATACACATTAAAGAAAGTTACAAGATACCTCTAGAGTAGTATATTATTTTCTAATTAATCGTATAACGAAAAGAAATATCTTTTAGTAAAGTATTTAAATTAAATAATCAATATATAAGTAGAGAATATAACATCTTTAAAGATAATATATAAAACTTTCATACTAAATATATTAACCATAATACTTCATTAACTTCTACTACAAAAGTATTCAATAACGTTTAACTAGATATTTATATTGGTAGTTGTATTGAAGGTTTCTGATCCATTAAAGTCATATGCCTCTCTGGGATTCTTTAAAGAATAGTTATACGTAGTAGTTAGGTCTTATCTATATATTCTATAGAGAATACTAAGACTAGAGAGCTATATGAATAATGGAAATCTTAGGCAATAATAATATAATTAATTAATATAATAGCTAGTAAATAGGGTAAATATAGAGGAAAGGTATAGTCTTCTCTATTATAATTACGTTTTGAAGAATTATAATAAGATATCATATTATTAGGTTAAATGTAGTACTAAGGTAGCCAAAACTATAGTAGTAGGTAACTAAGTAGTCGATTTACTTATTTAGATTCATAAGAATTAAAAGATTATTATATAGATTTATCCCTAGAGTATAGAGTAAAAATATATACTATAAACTAAATATACACATTATAAATAGAAATAACTAATTATATTTACTTACATAATTAATTGATTATAATATTTACTAATTATAAACTAATACTAATTAGTACTACTTTACTACTATTAGTATTATTTACTACTATTTTACTATAAATTAATATGGAATAATCTAGAATAATAAAATTATGATATTTCTTAAACATATCCTTAGCAATCTATATAATAAGGAGAGATCACTTAAAGTTATTATAACTATAGATTACTGTAAAATATTGATATAACTTCTAGAGGCTTATACAGTAAAAATAGAAAAAGAAAGTAAACTTATAATAGTTCACTAATTTAAGATTATTTATATCTATTATGAAATAAATCGTTAATTTGGGTTTTTATCAGTTTATGAATATAAGAGTATAGTAATAAGTATAATAAGACTGATGCAAATAAGAGAGAAGGATTTATAGTAAACTATCTTTCTTTACTATATTTTCTAATATTCTATATATATTCAATAAGTAGAGAGATAATGAGAGATTAATTTAATAATTATAAAATTATAAAAACCTTTCTGTAATGATAGTAATCTGAAGATTAAAAGTAATGTAAACTTTAGAGTTTAAATTTTAATAATCAAATAAATTCTAGATATTATGATAATAAGAGGAAAGAAACTTTAGAAGTGGGAGTTTTATTTTATTTAGTCAGGAGATCTAGAGAAGTAATATAGAGAAACTAGTCATATAAGATGACTATAAGTATTCTTAATATTTCTTCTAATATATTCTATAAGTATTCATAATAAGTATTCTATAGAGATATTGAGAGAACTAGTAAGTCTGTAATATTATAATAAATAATACTAAAGCTAAAGATATAATAAAACTATTATTAACTACTTTTATTTCCAAGTACTCTTTGAGTATTTATTTATATATTATTGATATAGAAGAGTAACTAATATTATTTATTAATAGTATAAGAAATACTAGATAGATATCTAGATATAGAGCTATTTAATAAAGTATAGTTATTATATATTTTATAGATTCAAAAAAGACGATATGTAATAATTAATAATAAGACTTGAGGTATAAGGAAGAAGGATAATTATAATAAATAGTATAAGAAAAGAGTAATTTATATTAAATAAATAAAGTAGATATTACTATTTATGTAATAAGTATTATAACCTTTATTTTTTAATCTATTTCTATAGAATATTAAAAAGAAGTATTATTTTATATATAAATAGACATATATAATAATAATCTATAATACTTATTGTTTATTCTTGATTTTCTCTATTTATTGTTAGTAGTATATTTATATAGTTAAAGTTAAGTAGATTAAATTGATAATTATATTAACTTTGACTTTATTACGAGTTCTAGTTAGTCATACTATTCTTATATATATTATTCAGTATAATTAGTTTATTCCAAAAGAGTTCTAAGAATTTAGATTTAAAGATATATATAGGGTTTTATTAGAAAGAGACTTCTACTAAGTATTTATAATTTATCTAATAAGTATATATATTTTTAAAGTTATAGTCTTTGGAGAAAGACTTATAATTAATATAGAGTAAAATTAAACTATTTATAGATTCTTTCTAATTTACTTTCTTGAATTATACTTCTCTTTCTAGATTCTTTTAATAGTTTTAGAGAAGTAAAGAGTAATTAGAATATAGTAGTTTATATTCATAAGTATAGAAGAATATTCTAGAAAGCTAGAATAAAGATATTAATTGATATATATTAGAAACCTATATTTCAATAGTGAGGAGAATAAGTTATATTTTTAATAGAAATATTACTATTAATAATATATATATATTGTATTATATATACATATAGAAAGAAAAGGATTTCTATTTTAAAGATTTATAAGATACTTATGAAGGAGTTTTCTCAATTTAAGAAGAAATATATTTTAATATAGTAGAAAGAGGAATATTATAATTACTTAAAGATTATCTTATTAATAGAAGAATATACTTTTTTATAAGTATAGAAATTAGAAAGAAGAAATTAGTAGAAGTGTTTAAAAGAATATATTGATTTAATAGATAGAAGGAAGTCTTAAATATAATGAGAAAAGTTATTATTATTTGAAATAGAAAATTAAGAGGGATTTGAACTATATTAAATAACTTTTAAAGATTAGAAGATTTATATTCATTATAAAGTAATAATTCTTTATATCCAATAGTTTAAAAGTAGAAATAACTCTAATTTAAGTAATACTATCAATATTAATTATTAGAAGTATACTAATATTAAGTTTATAAATAGCTAAATTAAATTAGATAATTATATTTATATTTTAAGTTTTATTATAGAGAATAATTCTAATTAGAAAGAAAAATAGCTAGGAGTTTCGAAATCCTTATAACTTTATATATATTTTAGAAGAAGCTATTAGATATTTCTAAAGTAGTATATTATTTTCGATTAATTCTATAAGAAGGTTAAACTATTTAGTTACTTTTGCTCTATATTTAGAATAGTATCTAAGCTCTATACTTTATAGATAGATTTAACTATAAGGTTTATCCGATAATAGCATTCATACTAATACTAGCTTACAACTAGTTAAAACGGTAATGAAATTATCTATTGTTGTGGACAATTATTAAACTATTATTCAAAAAGATATATGAATTAAGTAATAAGTATATAAATGGGAGTTCGAACATTTTTAAAAACATAATATACACATTTAATTTTGAATACTTTAATTATAATACTAAAAAGGATTTTATTAGAAGAATATTCAATGATATATTAGTTAAGTTGTTATATATATATATTATAAAATATTAATTATATCAACTTAAAATAACTTTTTAATTGTTTAAATAGTGATTATAATATAGAAATAAAAGTAGCTATAGTCCTCATAGTTATTAATAGCCTTAATAAGATTGATATTTATATTAAGGTTATAGAAGTTAAGTATAGTAATAAGTAGTAGCTAGGGGTAGTTTATATTCTTCTTATTATTATTATTCTTATTATTATTATTATTATTCTTATTATTATTATTATTATTATTATTATTATTATTAT
>QAPF01000609.1:0-22961 GCA_004367935.1 Colletotrichum sidae | reverse complement strand
ATATACATTTAAGTACTTCATTCAAGTTTGAATAGATCATACCTTTTAATAACCTATATTTAAATTATATACCATATTATTTGTTTATTATATATATAATATACAAAAGTATTATATTTTATAAAGAAATAAAAAGTAAAAAATAAAACCCTTCTTTTCTTTTCAAAATAAAAATATAACTTAAAAATAAATCTAAAAATCAGAAATCTAAATCTTTATTAGAATAATAGAAATAGAAGTTATATATTAGAATAAATCTAATAATAAGTAACACTTTTATATAGATAGACTAAATACTATAATTCTAAGTCTTTTTTAATTTAAGAGTAAAGTATAATCTAAAGTTACTTATATTTTTAAGTAATAACCTAAAAAAGTAAAATAATTATATAATAAAGAATTAATCTTAATTGTAAAGTAGAATTTAAATACTTAGGGTATAACTCTAGTAAACTATTATTAATTAAAATATTAATAATGATATAGTTTAATAGTTAATTAATAGATTAATACTTCTATAACTTATAGTAGTCTAAAGTTTAAATCTTTTAAGAAATACTCTTTATGGAAATTAGAAATAACCTAAAGTTCTAATTTATAGAAATCTTAGTAGACCTAAGATTCTAATTTATAAAGGTCTTAGTAGACCTAAGAGCTAGTTTATAGAAAGTTTTAATAGATATAAAGTATGAGAAATTTTTTAGCTTTTACTACTTAATTACCTCTTTCATTAACCTAATAATAAACTTATTATTCTAACTAGTATAATCTTCTTATAGATTTATCTAGTATTAAACTAATTAATTAATAAGAGGAGTTAATTAATTAGTTAAGGTAAATATAAAAGGAATAAGCTATAGAGCTTTATAAAAGTAGTTAAGAAAGCTTTGATATAGATAGATAAATATAGAGAGGTTTGAAGTTAGTCAGTATAATTTCTAGTATAATTTAAATAAGTATTAATAGAAATATAGATATTAATATTAATAATAAATATAGATAAAAATATAATATAAAAAGAGAAGTTAATATAAAGCTAGGCTTATGACTTATTCAATTAGTAATAAGTAATTAGTAAAAAGTCAAGGAGAATTAATAATTCTTAACTATTAAAAAATAGGTTATTTAGAGTAATATTTGAAAGTAGTACTAATATTTATATAAATAGTAATAATAATAGAAAGGTCGGGTTCTATAAGAAGTAGGGAACTTCATAATATTAATATTTAAATAGAGTTTATTTTCAGAAACGTTAACCTTATATTCTACAGAGCTTTCAGCTCTATTACACTTAGACTACTGAGGAGTATATTTATTAAATATCCTAATATTATAGTTTAATCAATTTAGAGTATAAATAATTGAAGTAGTATAATCTTAACTCTAACAATTGATTTTCTATGATAAATAGAAAACATAGGGTTATGAGAGTAAAAGAGAATACTTAAGCTTTTCAATACTTAAGATAGATTAGTAGAATAAGTATAAGTAATAGCTGAATAGCTAGAACTCTAACATATGGTTATAATAATTTCGAATTATCTACTTTTACTATATAGCTTTCTAAAGATTCTTTTAATACATATTATACATTTTTCTTTTTAAATTATTTTTCATTCATCTGCATATCAATAATAATAAATAATAATAGTAAAAATAAAATACTACTAGTTAGTATTAGTTTATGATTAGTAAACATTATACCTAATTGATTAGGTAAATAGTTTATAATTACTTGTTTCCCTTTATAGCATTTAGATCTAAATAATAATATATATATAAAATAAAGATAAATCTAAATAATAATTCTTTTATTTTATTAGCTAAAATAAGTAGATTAACTACTTAGTTACCTACTACTATAGTTTTAACTACTTTAGTATTACATTTAATCTAATAATTATTATTATCTAAGTAAAAATACTTAAGAAACTATTAGAATACTTAATATCTTATAGAAGTATATTATTATAATTCTATAGAATATATATATATAAGATATATCTATTTAAATCTAATAATACCTTTATTATTAGTTTATCTAGAGGGTAATACATACTATATATAATCTTGCCATATAGATATAAAGTAGTATTCTAGTTATTTATTATTATTATTCCTATATTATATAGTATGAAATACTATATAAGGCTTTAGATCTATAGTATAGTAATTACTTACTAATTACTATACGATTAGCTATAGCTAGTACTAGGTGCCTAGTACCTATTACTAGTAAGGCGTAGAGGGCATACTACTATATATATAGCAATACGTATAATTACTATATACCTTATAGTATAGCGTAACTAACATTCCTATTATTATAATAAACTAAATAAGTAATAATTAAATAAATAAGTAAGTTATAATAATAATTTTATTGATCTAATTACTTTAGGATATAAGTATTTTTATAAGATGAAATCTAAAAATATAAATTATTAGTAATTAAGTATAAAATATTATAACTTCCATTAAAAAGTATATTAATAATAATATCTATATATTATTCTAATTCATTAAATTTAGATATTCTTAATATTACCTAGTTAATATAAATTTATACTTCTTTTTTCTAATAGTCTATAAGAGTTCTTATATGAATATAGGAAGATATAGATAATTCTCTTAATTCGTCTATATTAGATATTTAATATTATTTTCTTTTATTAGACGAAGTAATTAGGTATTTATTCTTACTATTAGAATTAATAGAAATATAATTAAATATTACAACTTTCTTACTTAAAGTTTTAAATTTTAGATATTTATAGATCTATATAGCTACTTTAATCTTTTTATAAATTTTTATCTCTTCTCTAATTTTTTAGTATTTCTCTTTAAAAATATAGATCTCTTTATCTAATTCCTCTATTTCTAAAATCTAAATATCCTCTATAACTATTAATATCTAAATATTAATAAGAATATAATTACTTACTACTTAATATCTTAGGATTCTCTATAGAGTTATTTTATTTGTCTTATTAATAGTAAAAAAAATAGGATTATCTTAATTATTATTTTTATTTTTTAAATCTTCTTTAGATAATAAAAATTCTAGAAAATTAAGAATTTCTAATATTTCTAATATAGTAAAATTTCTAATAAGAATAAATAATTACTAATTCTTAAGAGTTATTAATAACTACTAATATTATTATTTAATTTTAATATTGAAGATATTTTTCTCTTTTATTCTAAAGTTCTAAATAATTAACTTAGAGAAATCTATTATATATAGTAAGTTTATTATAATATTAAATAAAATCACTTTATTTAATACTAATTCTACTAAATTAATAGATAGCTCTAATTAAACTTAATAGGAAATTCTTAATAAATACTATATTAATAAATATTTCTTCTAAGAATATATATTTTATTTTACTAAAATTACTAAGTACTTTAGATAAAATAACCTATTAGATTATTATAACCTAAATAATAGCTTTAGATATCTTTTTAATTAGATTTCTAGTATATCTAATTTCTATTATCTTTCTATATATTTTATAATTTGAGAGGATCTTATTAGTATTATTTATCAAATTCTATAATATTCTTCTATTAATACTAATTATTTTAAGAGTTAGGTAATAGTTAATACCCTTACTATTATAGATTTTAGCTTTTAGGTTCTTAATATACTTATTAGTATTTTAATAGTTCATATCCTTAACTTCATAGCTTTCTAATTATCTCTAGTTAGTAATTCTTTAAATAAAATTAATTATATATATAGGTATTTTAGTATTAGATATTTTAAGAAGCTTTAAAAAGGTAGATAAGGAAGATATTAGAAGTTTAGTATTCTTTTATAATTTCTTTATCTTAATAGTAGATATTTATACTATTAAAAAGGTATTAACTTATAATAATCCTATAATTTTAATTAGTATAATTAGTTTCTATATAGATAAACTTATCATATTCTAATTAATAGGAGGATTAGTAATCTTATTAAATATTAATTTTTTTCTTCTTATAATACGCTTTAAAGATTAAGATAACTTAAAAGTAGTAAAATAGGCACCAGCCGCTTAGGCTGGAACAACTAAAACAAACAAACAAAATAACCTCCCCTAAACCCAATCCTACAGCAATGGAAAATAAGGGGAAAAATCTAGAAAAATATATTAAATAAAGAGCGCTATATTCGTAGATCTATAGTATAAAAAGCACCTCAATCGCTAAAGGTAGTATTCTGAAATCTAAAAAGTAGAGTAATATATGAATTATATCCCTCCTACTACTATTTAGAAGACGAATACTATAAATATAAACCTATAGCTTACATATATATACTACTTATATAATAAAAGAGGCCTTAGGCCTTAACCTATTATAATCCTCCCCTTAGACTTATTAAAAACCCTATATAGCAAATCTAATTAAAAGAGAATCTATTTATACTACTATAATTATTACTAGCCTAGCTGCTTAAGTTCCTCCCTATCCCTAACTTTATTTCTACTAATTAGTCTTATCTACTTATTAATTACCTACTAATAATTATCCTAGATTAATTTTTAAACGAATTATAGCTAGTTTCTCCATACTAGAAGTTATAAAAATATATAAACTACTAACCTAGTAAGGGTATTCCACTTAATCTAAACCTAATAATTAACTTACTAGTTTATAAATTACTCTTTTATATAACTAGAAGGACCTATATAGTTACATAGACCAACATAATTAATATAAAATAATATATTAACTTAGGAGTGTAGAAGTAGTACTAGAAGAACTTGGCGAACTAGTATTAGAGGAGTAGGTCTAGGCGGAGTGTATATTTGTAATCTATTTCAGAAGCTCTAGTACGGTATCTATATTAATATTAAGTTAACTTAATAAGTCTTACTCCACAATATTCTCTAAAACCCAGGTACTAACTTCCCTAATCTTAACATCTTTAATTATTATTAAAACAATTATCTAACTAGTATTTAGCCTTATAAATACTTTTTTAATACTTATAATAAATTATTATTAAAAATAGGTAAAAAGTAACCTATTATTTTATAGTCCTCATAAATCTAAGTTACTTTTTATGTCGGTAGGTTTTTATAGATATTATTATAGGGTCTGAAGTATTTACTAATAACTAATATCTAATATAAGACTAAAAGAATCTTATCCTCATACTTATATTACTTATCCTCTAAAGCTTATAATGAATTTATAATATTAAGTACTCTATCCTAAATAAACATCCTAGACTACTCTACTACTTAAAAGCTATAGGTAAACTGGTTGTATTAAGGGTCTGTTGGTGCGACCTAGGTATTAGCTCGAAACAACTTAATTATATTAAGCGAAACACCTATACTAACATAGAATTACAGTAACTATTCTACTATTTTAATAAAGTAGTCATTACTAAAGTTTTTTTATATAGAGTTAGAATAAAAAATCTTCCCTATTATTTAATTAATTATAAAATTAATTTAGTAGATATTATTATTACTAATGAAAAATATAGTAATATTAGCTTCTTATAGATTTGTTAATAAGTCGTTCGCTAGTTACTACTTATACTTAAGTAGGTCGCTATTAGTATTATAGCTACTCCCGGTATACTACAAATTCGCTCCCTCAGGCGTCTAACAGGTAGTAGGACTACCTCGCAAATCTAAATAGAAAAATATATTAAGTTCGTAAAAGTCTAAATACTCTATTATTTATAGTATACCTTTAGTATTATAGAAGTAGACTTCTTATTTAACTATTTTTTACTATGTCGTAGGGTCTTAGTGATTAATCCCTAGGTTTATACTATAGTGACCTAGGAAATAACTTTATACGGATTTACTATTAAAGTATTAATCTTCTACTACAAAAGGCGCTTATTATCTAATATTAATTTAAATCCTTTCTTTAGCGTCTTAACTATAACTCCTAATCTATCAGCTTTATTAAAATAAGGCTTTTTATTAAATTTTTAGTTATAGGGGTTAGGAATTAAATAAGGCGACTTTTCTATATTCTAATTTTTCTATGTATAGCTTCTTATAAGTATTTATAGAAGTTTTCTAATTTTAACTTTAAGGAGACTGCCTTAATAAATAGTATTCTAGATAGTATTAGTAATAGTTTTCATAAAAGGGTTGAGCTTAATAAGTAGCTAAGGGGTTTGCGAATATTTTACTAAAAGCCTTCCTACTAACTAGGTCTTATTTGCTAGAGTGAAATTAGATACTATTTCTAATACTATAGTGGGTAGGTACTTTTTTATAATATCAACCTTGAAGTACTAGAAAAAGTCGTATTATATTTTAAATATCTAATCCTTTTTGTTGACCTTATTATCATGTTAATAATCTACTTCCTATACGTCTTATATAGTTCTACTTAGTATAAGTATTTCACTAAGTAGTAATAAGTTATAAAATTCCCAGGCTAGTTTAACTTACTAATTACTTATTATATATTTATAGTTATATCTTCTAAATAGGATTTTTACTATAGTAAGAACTTATTATACTTAGTTAAAAAGTATTAATACTAATACCTATTTAGGGTATTATACGGCTAGTATAATATGAGTTTATTAAGTTATTAAATACTATAGCTTTCCCTTACCTCCTCCTATATATAAATCTATAAATCTTAAAGTATTAATAAACTTCTCCTCCCTATACTTATTAGCCTATTATGTATCGTGATATTATGCGTAGCCTTACTGTTAGTCTATTAGGAAACCTATCTAAATTACTATACTACTTCTATATAAAAAGAGTAGGAGTATGAAGTATTCCTTTATATACTACTAGTTATATTACCTAACTTCCTCTTTAGGGTTATTATTTATACCTATATAGCAAATTAGAATATCTATTATATAATCTTATATAACCTAAATAAAACCTATTAACTAAGTCTCTTAAATTAGTACTTCTCGTCGTTTAATCTAACTAATAAGGTTATATAGTTTAATTAGGTATTCTATAAGGTTATCTTAGTTTATAGTATAGTTATCTCTAATAATTGTAGCTTAGAAGTAGTTAAATAAATATTTTGTTATTATTAGTTTTTTTAATTTAAGCTAGTAAGGAAGTTACTCCTATAAAGGTTTAGTATTAATATTAGGGTTTTTAAGTTACTTATTATATATAGCTATATAAAGTAGAAGATAGTTATTATAGCTTTCTAGATATATTTAGTAAAACTAACTCTTAAAAAGTACTATAAGAGCTAGATCTATTCTGCTCTATAGGTCTGGGAATAAATAAGAAGTCCCTAATTCTATACTTTACTAATAATACTAATTATTATTTAAAGTATGTAAATTATTAGGAGTAGGAGACTTTATTAAGCTTATTATAATACTAAATAGGATTTTTACTAAGTAGTATTAAGAGGGAAAGAGAGTTATTTAGGTAGTAGAAGGGGTATTTATAAATTTAAATTATAAGATAAATAATATTTTTTTTAGAAAAAGTATTTATTAAAATAAAAGTCCTACTTAAATTTAGGGAAGTTAGGATATATCTATTAATATATTAAGGAAAGAATCAAAACTTCATTAGAAAATAAAAATATTTGCTTAAATAACCCTAAGCTTATAAATATACTATTTTTAACTAATTTACTTAAGAAGAATAACTAGTTTTTTAGATAAAAGAGTTCTTCTTTTATAACTAGTAGGATTTTTTAGTATTATTTCAGTTATGACTATATATTTATTATAGCTAGAAGTATAAAAATACTTCTTCCAACTTATATTTTATCTATCTTTCTCTCTCCCTTATCTATAACCTACTAGCTATTACTTTATTTCATCTATAATTAACCTCCCCTAATTATAGCTTAATATAACTACTTTATCTTAATTAAAAATACTAATACTTCTCATTCTTATAAGCTTAGGGAACCTTATTCTTTTTACTTAATCTATAATATTAGCTTTCCTATACTAAAAAAAATAGTAAGTAGTATATATTTATAAGTCTTAATTCTTTTAGCTAAGTTAACTATAGGTTACTAGTACTTCTTTTATCTTCTTCTATAAATTAATTTATTTACTAAGTAGTTACTAGTCTTATATTCCTATATATTAATATCCTTTAGAATAAGTATTTTAAAGTAGTACTCATATTATAACTCTGAATCTATAAGGAACTTTAGGTTATATAAGTAATTTTCTAGTATACTTTTATAGGTTTATAAGATTACGAAAGAATCTATTTATATACTAAAAATATATTCATATTTTAGCGAAGAGTCTTTATCTATCAAACCATTACTTATCCTAATAGCTAGTAGATCTAAAAGATTATTAATCACCTAACTACTATATATAGTTTCTTTATCTAGAAGTATAGTAGTTAGAATATAATACCTTATAGTTACTACGAAAAGCATACATATACTACATATAATAATAAAACTAGCTTTTAGGTCTATAAACCCTATTTCAAATATATCTCTTTTCCTAGAACTCTTTATACTAACTACTTCTTCTATAAAACTTAAGAGATTTATAATTTTAATTATATTAAAATCTAGTAGTAATAAGGTTATAATTAGGTATACTCTAGTAAAAACTATTAGTTAAATAGTAAGTATAATAACCTCCTTATTCCTAAATCTAAAATCCCTTAGAACTTTAAAAAGACCAAGCTATTATTAATAACTTACCTTAACTTTAGCTAACTTCTTAACATTATCTTCTTATAATAAAAAACATTATATCGCATTCCTAATGCTACTTTTATATATACTACCTATCCTTTTATACATAATCCCCCTTTTTAGCTATTTTAAGATAAACTATTTTCTTATATATAGAGGGATATTAAAGCTTAATAAAGAATCAAAACTACAAAATAGGAAACTCTTAGTTAAGCTTTAGTTTAATAAAAGAAATACTAAAATAAAAGAAATAAAGAATATAGAATAGACCTATAAATATAAATAAAACCCTCCTCTACTATACTCTTCATTCTTTATTATACTTTTCTAAATACCTAATTTTCCTACTAAAACAAATAGCTATATAATTTAAAAAAGAAAATAAAATACTCTAGCTATTAAAGTCTAAAGCTAACCTCTTTAACTATTTAAAATAGTAGAAATAGTAAAATAAAACGCTATCTTCTCTAACCTATAACCTCCCCTCTCTAAAACTTAGAGGAACAACCTAGAATCTAAAATTCTAAACCTAAAAACTAGAAAGTTAAGCCTCCCTATAAAATATATAATAAAAAGAAAAAAATAAATAAAACTATCCCTTTAAGCCTACGAATATATACCTATATTTCTAAATATTATCTAGAGAGAAATTAGGGTCCTAGAGAGGTATTTCCTAATATACTACCTACCTCTCTAGGCTTAACTTAGGGAGATAAATCTTAAATATAGGATCTTTTAGTATTATATTAATAATTTTCTAAATACTTAATAGGTATACCTATTATCAAATTAAAAGCATATCTTCCCTAATACTATTACCCTCTCCTAAGACTATAGGCTCCTTATAATCCTCTACCTCCCCAATACCTATAAGCTCGCCTTCTACTAAGAAGATTTTTCCTAGTTCTAACTCTAATTTAGACTTGTGAATATCTAGGTCCAACGGTTCCTAATATCCAGCAGGTACCTAGACAAACTTCTATAAATAATTACTACTATAAGTCAAACCTTAAATTTCCTCTCCTAATAAAATTACTAACTTATATAAAGAAAAATCTAATATATATAAAAAGATTTAAAAAAGCTCCGTCTATTAGTATTCTAACTTTCGCTCTAATAATTTATTAATTACCCTCTTTATATTATAAATTAATATAAAATCCCTAACTTCAAGCTTTTTATCTTAAAAAGTATTAGCTTTCTAAGTATTAAAACTTTCTACTACTCTCTAATACTACTTTATAATTATTTTCACAGTTTTTTCTTTATTTTCATCTAGCTAAATAAATACCCTTATCTTTAATTATAATTCCTCCTCTTTTATTTATACTAATACTTAGTCTAAAACCCTCTATATAGGCATCAGTATCTCAATTAGTATTATTACTTTATAGCTATACTTAAAATAGAAAGAGGTATATCCTATTAATATCCAAACTATTATTTAGTCTACAAATAGTACTATAGATAGTAGGGGTTAAAGGTTTTTATCATTACTCCCCACTATTTAGACTAATAAAATATAAGTAATAAATTAATATCCAACTTTAATAATACTATTAGCCTATAGGTTATAAGTAGAAATAACTTACTACTTTATACTATATTTTTTATTAAATTTAATAATATACTACTTATTCTCCAACTTACTATTAATAATAAGTATGCTATAAAAACTATACTAAGTAACTACTTCTTCTTATAAAAACTTCATAATAGTTTTAGAGGTTACCTTATTTAGCTACCATATTTCTAGCTATCTAGTAAAAATATCTCTTATCTTAATAAGATATTACTTACTTATTTTCTAAATATCTAGGTTGACTTTATTAAATAGGTATTTATATAGAGTAGTAAAGCTATAAAGGTCGCCTATATACCTAACTTGGCGTAATTAATAGTCTAGATAATACTTTACTACTTTATATACCTTTTTATATATACCTACCTAGTAATACTAGTCAGATAGCTTCTAGAAAACTACCTCTTAGCTATAGTACCTACTCTTATTATATACTATAACAACAAACTTCTACCAAACCATAAGGTTATCCTCTATTCGTCAAAGTATTAACTTATATAATACTACTTATATAAAAAGCAGCTAGTCTTATAGTTAGAATATTAAAACCTTATATTTAAATACTTTAAAATAATTAGGATTAATACTAAGTAGCTTCTTTAGAATCACTAGATAATAAGCAATTTGCTGAGATTTATATAAACAGACTTACGAATTACTTGATATAGCTATAAGGAGTACTAATTCAGAGTCTATAATACTACCCACAGAAGAATCAATATCCACATCGAAAACCTCTTCTACATACTATCTATTACTAAAAAAATATACTCTATTAAAAAAACTCACATACTAATATCTATAAAAAAGATCTACTTATCAATCTAATTATCTATATCTCCTTCTCTAGCTTTATTATTTCTATTAGATAGCTTAAAAAGTTTTTAAAATAATCCATTAACTACTAAATTCACCATACTACTAATATAACAGACTTCAAAATTAAATATTTATATCTAAAATATCTAGTAAATAATAAGTACTCCTAAAAAGTCTAACGCTACACTATTAAGCTAAACTACTAGTATTTTTATATCTATCTCTAATAATAAATACTAGCTATATAGATAGTTATAAACTTACTTTAAAGCCTTTAGTAACCCTTAAAGCTCTTCTTTCCCTACATTATAATTAAGCTCTAGGCTTATAAATAATCCACTCTTATAATAAGTAATAACTCTCTTTTATTTAACAAATTATCCTAAAACCACACCCCAGCCGGTTCTACTAGTATTAACTACTAAATAGATCTATCCCCCTTCTTAGTTATAATTAATAGAAATAAGTATAGAAATACTATAAAACTTATCTTATAATTATTTTATTACTATCTTTTGTAGTTCTAATTATTAGAAAGGAATATTCTTCTTAAGTAAGTTATTAAGGAGGTATGTAATAGCAGAATAATCTTTCACCTAGACATAATAAAACGTAGCAATACTTAAGAATAATCTAACTTCTAAAATATTATAATATACCTTTTATTCTTTTATCTTAGTAATCTTAAACTCCTCTAGCTACTAACTATACATCCCATATATATAACCTATAATAGTAACTATTTCCTATACCTATTATAATTTAGTTATTATAATAGTATAACTAGCCAGTTCAATATTCATAAAAACTCTATTAATATTCTGAATATATTCTAGAATATATCTGTAAATACCTAGGTATTATAAGTCGTCTTTATTATTATATATAGTTATTAGTTTTTTTATTATAATATTATCTAGGAATACTTTATAATAGTTAGGAATAAGGTTATAGAAGATTTTTATTATAATCCGTATAAACTAGGCGATAGAATTAGTATTTCTTATAGGCAAAGTATAATACCTAAGTAGACCTAATAGGGTTATAAAAATAGTTAAATCCTAACTCTTTAGGTTAAAAAGAATCTAGTTATATCCTGAGAAAATATTAAGAAAAAATAAAAACTTATATATACCAAAATCTTCTAAGAACTCGTTAGCTCCTAATAGTAACTCTACATTTTAGATTGTAATACTATTAATTTTAGTAGCTGAGTTAATAAATCTTATCTTACTATCTTTCTTCTTAATAAGGAAGAAAGGATTTTAATATACAATATAGCTATATTTAAAAATTCTATTCTAAATATAAATCCTTAATATCTTAATAACATTTTTAATTAACTTTTTAAAGATTAGAATTAACTTTACTTACTATATTTTATATAAGACTATTTTAATTATCTATAGTAATATAACTAATTTAAGTAGTTTTCTATAGTAATTAAAATTATATACTAACTTTTATTCTCAAATTTTTAAAACTTCTACTAGAAGTTCTTTCTTAAATTTCTATAAATAGCCTACTAAGTCCATAATCTTATTTAATTACTCTAGAGTAAGGCGTTTTCCTATATAAATCTTTAAAAACTTTAGTATAATTATGTCTATAAATTATCCTTTAGGACTATTCTTAATAATTTTCTCTACTTCTACCTATATTTTTAATTTCTACTTAGGGTTACCTTTAGGAGTTATCCTATCTAATAAAGTATTATTAATTAAGTTAATCTTCTTGTCTTTTATTTTATATAATATATTAATATCTTTAACTAATCTTCTTTATATATCTACTATTATAATATACTTAGAAATCTTCTAGTCTACTAATATAATATTAAGTATTACTATTACTTTATAACTTTTATAGTAAAAACTTTTCTAACTCTTCTTCTTTCTTACTAAAGTTTACTAAGTTAATAATTTAGGTCTATAAAAACTATAGGGATATTTCTTATTATAGGATAAATAGTCCAGGCTATATTTCCCAAGAGATATAATAATATAGTAAATCTCATAAACCTTCAACTCGATTACTTAGCAAACTAAAACTTCTAAAATCTCCTAAAACTTTTTCTCTAAATTATTAATTATTATAATAATTTTTTTGTTATTATCTAGTTATACTTAGATCTCTTTAGGTACCTAGTCTCATAACTATAATATAAAATCTATAAAGTCTAACTTAAAGCTAGGAAGTAGTATATCTAACTCTTCCTCCTCCTCTTCCTCATACTAACTATCTCTTCTTATAAAAGAATAACTATCTACTAATATAGAGTTATTAGTAGAGGTTACTAGTTTCCCTCTCCTAAAAGAAGAGATAGGCTACGTAACTTTTAAATCTAGTTGAAACCTCCCATATCTGCAATAATATTATAGAATTTCACTATCGAATTAAAAATATAGAATAACAGTCTAGTAACTATCCGAACCATACTAGTAATATATCGTAAGCTAATTCTACATAAATTAATCCTAAAAATTACTATAGTACTAGAAGCTACCTTAATTCTGAAACCTACTACTTCTACCTCGAAACTACTATTTTCTATAGCTAGTACCACGTTAAACCTATAAATCTATAGTATAAACCTTATAACTATTACTATTACCTATATTTATAGTATATAACTCAGCTATTAGTCCCTAGGCCTCTCTGAAACTATCTATAAATTTGTAAAAACTAGTTTCTATCCTAATAAGTATCGTCTAGTTAAGGCTTAAATCTTTAAACTGGGATAGGAGCTACTTACTATCGTCACTAAGCTTATCTATAATAGTTTAAACCTTCTTAGTAGTTTTTATAATTTTTAACCGAAAAGTTAAACTAGTAGGTATAGTTATTAATATAGTAGGGGTAAGTTAACTAGTTAATTATTTTAGTAAAATCTAATCTCCAACCTATTAAAATAGTGAATACTTAAAGGAAACCTAGGGTGTTTCGACTAATTAAGGGATCTTATAGTAAAGGTTTCTAGAGATCTCCTTAAAGGCTAGGAGTAAGAGCTAGCATAAAGAAATACAGATAAGGTTAGTATTAAGTAAAATAATATCCCTATAGATTCTTACTCTCTTTTAGAAGTTGTTTACAATAGTTAAATAATTAACTACTCCTATTAAATTATCTAAAGCTAGGTTAGTACTATAGCTCATAGTGTAAAGCTCCTTATTAGGGTTATAGCTAGCTATAGGATTAGTAATACTATAGACTCCTATAAAAACGTCTTTAGCATCCTTCTAAATATACTTATTAGCCATTATAACTTCAACAACATACCTATATTACATACCACAATAAAAGGAGACTTCAGTAACTATTTCATACTCTAACTTACTAGAGATCTTTAATATAGCCTTATAGTTATCTAAGAAATCAGAAATATTATTTCCTATAAACTTAGGAATATTCTCAAATTAAAGAACTATCTTTACTATTATTAACTAAGCTGCAGTTAGCTTTAAGAATATTATGAATTCTCCTATAGTTATTAGGTAGTTAAGTAAATTATTGGGAATTTATATAGGAAGTACTTAAATACTATAGTTTCCTTTATAATTAGATGAAGAAGTATCTTTAGATTTATTAGGAATAACTATTACGTAAGGTTGAATTTTCTCAAAAGCCGGTCTATCAAATAAGGGTCCTACTATAATTAAATAAAGAAGTTCAGAAACTTTCCCCTTATCCTTAGTTAACTATTTAATAGTTATTATTACTATTATTATATTTTTAAATATTTTTTAAGTATTGATATATTGTTATAAAGTGAATTTTTTCTAGTAATATATATAAAAGTGGCTTCTTTAATTAGGGTTTGTCTTCTTAATATTCTTCTTTTCAAACCTCCTAGAATGCTTGACTTATACTTTTATATAGGGTTAGGTCTACAAATCCGCTTATCTATCTCTCATATTAATTTTCTTAAAGATTAAACCTACCTTTATTATATCTTAATCTCCTAGCTACTTTAGTTATAATTCGTTATATAATAATTATACATCTTATTATTTCTTTTTATATATCTTCTTCTTTTATTTATAAGTAACCTATTTCTTTATTAACTTATTTCTTCTTTTTAAATTATTTTATTACCTCTTAATAAGGGCTAATAGGTTAGTTTCGCTAGACTTATTAGTTTTATAAGATTCTTTTAAGGCTTTTTATTATATTGAGATAAGATTCTTTTTTACCTTTTTATTATATTATTATAGATTAAAAATGCTTATTCTAAGCTAAATTTAGGAGCTTAGTTTTATTTTATAAAAAGGATAGATAGGTCTGTAGGTTTCCTATGTTACTTTTAGGGTCTTTCGTATTCCTACTAATTTACAGTTTAAATGTAGCTATTATTCTTTATTATTCATTAGTATTAAATCTATAAATAGGCCTGTTATAGTTATTTAGTATTTAAAAAGTTTCTATTTATAAGTCTTAAGGTTTTTAGTGTTATTTAGTAGGTTAAGATAATAATATTATATTATATCTTCTAATTTCAATCTGTTTAAGATAGTATAAGAGTACTTCTTTATTCTGATCTATAAGGGACTAAAAAGAGATAAATCTACCTCTAGGTACTATTAAAATAGGTACTAGCTACTTAAACTAAAATAACTAAAATAAACAAATAAAATAACTTCTTCTAAACCTAATCTTATAGTAATAGAAAATAAGGGGAAAAATCTAGAAAAATATATTAAATAAAGAATGCTATATTTATAGATCTATAGTACAAAAAGCACCTCAATCGCCAAAAGTAGTATTCTGAAATCTAAAGGGTAGAGTGGTATGTGAATTGTGTCCCTCTTGCCGCTATTCGGAAGATGAATACTGTAGACATAGGCCTACGGCCTATGCGCACATACTGCTTATATAACAAAAGAGGCCTTAGGCCTAGGCCCATCATAGTAGATTTCTTTAGTTTTAGTTTTATCTTTATATTATTTATAGTAGATATATTAGATATAGAAAGGGGGGGAGAAATTAGGGTTTTATTTCTTCTTTAAAGTATTATATTCTTAATAATAAATTACATAATATTAATAGGATTAGTTAATATATTTACTAAGGTTTGAAGATATTCTAGGAGTACTTAAAATTAATATACTAAATTTCTAAATATTTAGTAATTAGTTAATTAATTTAAATATATCTTAGCCTTTTTTTCAATTAAAATCTTATATCTTAAGATATTACTAGGAGACTTTCTATTTATACTCTAGGGATATATTAAGTATAAAAATATTAATATTAAAAATAAAGGAATAAAAAGAAAAGGTGTCGAATAATTCGTTATTATAGAGTAAAAGAAATAAAATTAGTAATTAAAATATAATTTTTAACTATAAATAGAAGGAGTAATTTTAGAAGGAAGGAATACTCTAAATAATTACTAAAAAAATATTTAACTAATTAGTAGTATTACTTAAATACCTAGAAAAATAGTATCTCTAGCTTACTATTAGATTATAGATATCTAGCTCTTAGAATAAATACTTTTAACTAATTTTAATATTAAATATATAGGATTACTTTACTGTTAAGCTACTCGAGGATATATATGACTCTACTGACTCTATATTTAATTATAAAGGGCTTTTTCTATCTAGGTTCAAACTTTAGAAGTTTACTATTTTATACTAATATAATAAAATCTTTTTTATAAAAAAATTTTATTATCTATTATTCATACTTTAATAATTAAGTTGTATTTATTAATACTTACGTTCTAACTATAAATCTTTAATAATAATTAACCTTAGTAATATATTAGATTACTTCTTTAGTTAGAACTTCTAGTAGAAAGATCTTAAATAATTTATTAGATATTATTATTTATTTAAAGAATTCCTATCTTATAAGGATTTTTAGTAATAAGAAATTAATAGTTAGTATTTATTAGTTGTTAATTTCTTGTAATACTTTAAAGTATATAATATCCTAGTTTTTTACTATAGTTTTC
This sequence comes from Colletotrichum sidae, assembly GCA_004367935.1. Taxonomy (NCBI): domain Eukaryota; kingdom Fungi; phylum Ascomycota; class Sordariomycetes; order Glomerellales; family Glomerellaceae; genus Colletotrichum; species Colletotrichum sidae. The sequence goes on along the minus strand of QAPF01000609.1, from coordinate 5,955 downwards.
TTAATTAATGTTTTCTTAGTAATTAGATTAATTACTAACCTAATATATATTTTAATTATTCCTACTAACTTATGAGATTTTGTAAGTACTAATACTACTTTAATAGATTTCTTAGATATTATTTTTTTAAGAATCCTTAATATGAAAGTTCTTCTTATATCTAGATAGATAACTAATAGTATAATATTAATGGTATTTATCTACTATAGTAGATATTTAGATACTTTAGATACTAATACTGTTTTTATAAGTATGGCTCATAGGAAATAACTTAAATAATTAATCTAGATTAATAATAATATATTACTTTTTAAGAATTTTAGTAGGAGGCTAAGGTAATTAATACTTAATATTTAAAAAAGATAAATAATAGATTTTAATTAATCTAAATATAGTAGTTTTCTCAATCTAATATTATTATAAAGCTAATAGCTATTAATATATTTTATTATATTTATTATAATAATTAGCTAAAAAACTTAGTATTCTAATCTTCATCTAGTAATATTAGGTCTAAAATAATCTTATTAATTATATATATCTATATAAGCTTCTATAATTTCAAATTAAACTAAGTATTTTATCTACTAATTATATACTTAGTAATAGAAGATATTATCCTTAATTTTAAACTACTTAACTCTTAAGATAATTTCCTTCTTTTTATATTTATCTTTATTATAAAGACTATTGAATAAATATTAATAGATATTAGAATACTATAAGTTGTCTATTTATTTCACTAGTCTATTCTTAACTATTAAGAAATTAGATTAAAAAGTGAACTAATTTACTAATTCTAGTAATTTATTAGATATATTTATACTATAGTCAGCTTTCTATAGTTAATCTATCTATTTTTTAAGAATATTAATATTATTAATTAAGTTTTTAATAAGCTTAGGGATTTATAGAATTGATTTTTCACTATCTAACTATAAGGTTATGTTCCTAGGGATTACTAGGATTACTTCTAGAGTTTTTATTTTTATTTTAATTAGAGCTATACTCTCTAATCTCTTATTAGAAGTTAAAATAAGAGGGAATAATTAAAATCTCAACTTATATAATAATTTTTTAATAATATAATTAATAATATTTATATTTAGAATGGTTAATATAGTTATTTTTATTAATTCTTTATATCTTCTCTTACTATTTTTCTATATCTACTATTTATCTAGTACTATTAATCTAAAAGGATATAGGTTATTATTATTATATTTATAAGATAGGAATATTATTCTTAATAATATATTAATAGCTATATTTCTTCAACCTTAGATATATTTTATTTTAATATTAGGAAGTTTCAGTTTGGTTACCTATTTAGCGTAAATATTATTATAATATACTAAGTGAATAAACTATATTAATAGTTTATAATCTATATAAATAGTTAATAGTATTTTTAATCTAAATATATATATATAATGTCTACAAAATTTAATAATAGCTATCAACTTTTACTTATAAGTTTTATAATTCTTCTAGGTTTTAGTAAATAAGAATGAATTATAAAGGATTAGTATTATTTTATTTCCCTGCTTCTATATAATAATATAGCTACTAGTATATCCTAATATATTTGAATAGAAGGCTATAGGCTTTTTAATATTGATATTATGTAGTAGAATTATTATAATAATTAAATATTTTATTAGTTTAAAAAATAAGGCTTTAGATAGTTTTTATCTCTAGGGTACTAATCTAGTTAATTTATATAATAATCTAGTAATCTCTATAATATTTCTTATCTATTAATAGTAAGATCTAGTAGTAGTAATAAATATATATATATCTATTTAGTCTTTTAGGATTAATTATTACTCTAATTTAAATATTTAGTTAGGTTAGATCTTTATAATACTATTAATATAGTATATCTATCTTATAGTAACGACTTTTTTAAGGTTTAAGTTGATTTTTATATATAATAATCTAATTCTAACTTATAGAAAATAAAGTAATAAATATATCTTAATAAATATCTACTCTTTATTCTAACTTTTACTTTTAGTCTAAATATTATTAAAGTAGATATCTAGTAGTATTATAGTATTTATCAATATTAGAATAAGTAAAGATAGTTTAAAATTTAGTTTAAAGATTAGTCTAAGGAAGATATAACTAAATTCTATTATTTAATAAGTAGAACTCTTAGTACCTTATTATATCTAAATAGGTTATAATTATAGATATTTAGGGGTATTAAATATATAGATATATCTATAATCTAGGTAGATAGGGATTAACTAGTATATATATTTAAAGTCTTAAGATAAGAAAGATTTAATTTTAAGATTAGATAGGTTCTTATAGATCTCTTATAATTAAGGAATTAAAGACACTAGATTCTTCTTAGTAATATTATTATAGTTAATTATTAAATAATATTCTATAAATAGATTATTATTCTTTTAGATAATAATAAGTTATATATTCTAATCTAAAGTAATACTATTAGTTATTACTCTAGGTTTATATAATCTAATATCTTAACTTTCTTATATTAATCAATTGAGTTAGTATTTTTCAGTCCATATATATTACTTCTAATAGTTTAATAATTAAGGTTTAGCTCTATTTTTTAAATAGGAGATATAAGTATAGAGATTAGTAGCTAGAAAGTTATAAAAGAAATTTAAGAATAACTTTCTATATATAAATATTACTCTTTTAACTTTTTTAATATTTAATTATAATATATTAAGGTTAATAGTTATAAAGTCTTTATCTTACTACTTATTAATATTTTTAATTAATATTTCCTAGTTAATTAGTAAGTAAATAATTTATTATATAATTAGAAAAGTTTGTATAGATAAATCTAAATGTATAATAATATTACTAATTAGTTCTAAATATTAGTATTAATATTTTTAATATCTTTTTTATCGATTTAAATATTTAGTAAAAAGAAGAAAATATATTAATATTTTATAAGTTTAGGTTTTATAATATAAAGTATATATTTTAATAACTATATAGTATTATTATCCTATAGATATAAGAATCTAATACTAAATTTAATATTAGTATTATAAGCCTATTTTTTAATCTCTATATATATTAAGATTATAAGTAGATATAGTTTAGAAACCTATCTAAATTAAGAGAGAATTAGGAGTTTTCTAAAATATTATTTTCTAAGTTAGAATTTTTAGAAATTAAGAAGTTTTTATTATATCTTTATAAGAAATTAATAAAACAGTCTTATTTAGTTATATTAATATTATTATCTATTAGGATTAATATAAGATATTAATTAGAGTTAATCTATATAGTAAGACTTCTGATTTTAATATATTTTATATTTTGTAATTAGTTTCTAATAATTAGTCTACTAATTTATAGATTTATAATAATTTAGACTTTATAAAACTAAAGTAATCTAAATAGTAATAATAAGGAATCTAAATCTCTAAGATATATATAAACTTAGATCTCCTTTCTAATACTACTAATAATAATATTAATAGTAATAAAATATATTATTATATATAGTATTCTACTAGCTACTCCTATTATCAAGTTTGTAAACCTAATACTAATAAGTAGGTATATTTTCAAATTATACTCCTTAATAAAATATAAAGAAATAATATTAAATTCAAAACCTTAATTAGCTTATATGGATCTATTAAGTAACTTAAAATAACTATTAAATATAATAATAATATAATTTAAATAAAAAGGTCTAATTATATTATAATTATACTAATAGGTATTTAAATTTACAATTAGGCTTATTATAGTAATAATTATATCTTAATATATTACTATAGAATATATCTTAATAAAAATAAGTTATTTATTTTTAAACTTAGGTTTTTTCTTTATAACAATCTATTAAGATAAAAATCTTAAGGATTTTAAAAATTCTAGACTAAATTATAAAAAATCTATTAATAAGATTTCTAAAATAAGGTTAGATATTATCTATCTAATATTAATAAGTAGTATATTATTTCTAGTAATAATATTATTAAAACTAGTCTTTCTAATTAATAACTTCTTTTTCTTAAAAGAAATCGACTCTTTAATATTTATTAATTAGGAATTACTAGTTATAACTCTATTTAATATATCTTCTATAGTATTTCTTAAAATTTCTTTTAAGTTTATATTAAGTAATCTAATTATCCTAACTAATTTCTTAATATTCTTTATAATAAGCTAGTAGTTAAGAAGTTTATCTAATATAATCTTCATCTAATCAAATTATCTATATAAACTAATAGGTTTAATCTATACTAATAGAATATTAAATATTAATATTCTCTTATTAGAAATAAAATTTTTAATTATTAATAGATATTTAACTTAATTAGTAAGATCTAAAATATTAGCTAACTGAGATTTATAACTTAATTTCTATTCTTCTTCTACTATTAGTAGTAATATAATATCTTTATAAAACTCAATAAGTATAAACTTAAAATATTAAAATTCTATAATATAATCTATCTTATTTTAAAGATTAACTAAAAAATCTTAAAAGTTACTTTCTAAATTCTAATTAATCTTAAGTATATAATAAATTTATACTAAGTATATATCTATAATATTTTAGAAAGGTCTAATACTACTAGAATAACTCTAATTAGATAGAAATATTATAATTTTTAAATATAATTACTCCTTAAACTATAATAGTTAATTTATATAATCTAACTTCTTATAACTTAATAATCTATATAAAATACAAATTAGTTTACTATTAATTAAAGTCTATTTACTACTAATAAAATTATTATTTAATTTTTCTTAAAATTTTTTTTAATAAGATTAGGATTTCTATAGTTAAAGTTAATACTTAATTTCTTACTATTTTTATAACTATTAAATCTATTATTAATTAATATTTAAAGTTAATTCTAATTCAATATAATAACTTATTATTAGCTAAATATAAATTATTAATTCTAATTCTATTAGAATTATTATTAAAACTAGGATTAGTTAATTATAAGAAAAATACTATTTAAGAATATCTACTTATTCTAATTAGTAAAACTATTATAATTAGTATTAAATAGATAGCTAATAAGAAGATTAGCTATATATTAAATTAGAATTTAATCTACTTATTAGCTAGAATTCTATCTTTTAATTATTTCTTCTAATATATAATTTTAGTTTTTTAATATAACTCTCTTATTTTCTTAATCTTATTCTTTAAGGATATAATAAGTATTAATAAGAATTAAATATATTATTTTTAGGCTTCTAGATATTATAATTAATATACTAATAACTATATATCTAAAAATAGTATCTATTAATTTTTTAATAAAACTAGAGATCAGGTTTATTATTATAATTTCTTTTATTCTAATATAAATACTTCTAGTAATAATATTTTTACTTTTAATATAATAAAGTATTAGGATTATTTTATTATAATATACTAATAAGGCTTTATTTTTATTTTATTTAAAATTAGTAAGATCTAGGGATATAGTTTCCTAATTAATAATATAAGTAGAAAATTATTCTTTTAAAGCTAATTCTACTTATATTAGGTTCTTAAGGGTTACTTTATCTATTTTAATTACTATAAAAATTAGTTTAAAAGATATTAAACTATTAAAATATATATTAGTTTTCTCTTTATATAATATATAGATTAATTTAAATATAACTAATAATAGTATCTTTCTAACTAGATAGCTAGTTTTCTAATAATCCTAATATAAACAATTTAACTATTAAAAAACTAGGAAAAATCTATTATATATATTATAATTCAGATTGGGTAGCTAAATTAGTAAAATAAGAAGTCTTATTATTCTAAATATCTTAATAATCTATTTTAATATATCTAATATTATAAAAAAAATAATTTTATAATTCTTAATAATTATTATTAATTAGTTAATATCTTTATTTTTAATAAGTTAATATAAGTAATTATATAAATAGAAATCTAAGTAGGTTATAAATATTAAT
>QAPF01000608.1:0-23796 GCA_004367935.1 Colletotrichum sidae | reverse complement strand
TATTATTATTATTATTATTATTATTATTATTATTATTATTATTATTATTATTATTATTATTATTATGATTATTATGATTATTATTATTATTATAGTCCGTTGATCTCTTTTATATTTATAGCTAGTATTATTAAGATATACTAGTAGTAGTATTAATAAGTAGTTAGTATGAGTTCATATGATAAGTATTACTATAATAAGTTTAATACTTTAAAGTTATTACTAGCTTCTAGGTTGGAGTTAGGTCTAAACTAGTATTTATACTATTAGGTCCTTTTAACTATATTTACTTATAGAGATATATATAGGTTAAAGTATATAATTAGGTATTTTCCTATTATAGAGATTATTTACTAGGCGTTGTATAAAGCTACCTACTAGGTAGGAGGCTGAATATATAAAACTCTATAAAACGTATTATTAGTATAGATAAAATAAAGGTAAATATTTTAGTATTTTAATACTAGATGATTCTTTTATAATAAAGATATTTCTTTGATAGTTAGAATAAGACTAAATATATACTTCTAGTAGTAGTTATCTTATAGTATAAAGTAAAACCTATTTTTTATTCTTTGGTCTAAAAGGTCGCATAGATAGGTTTATTAATATAAACCTATATAAATTTCTTATTATTGTTAATATAGAATTTATAGGCATTAGGTAACCTTAACTTGAAATAGTTAAGAAATATTATAATTTAGAAATAATTAGTATTCCAACTATAGAAGCTTATAATATAAGTATATAAACACTAAATATACTTAAAACTGTTAGAGTTCTAGCTACTTAACTATTACTCATTTTTACCCTAATAACTTATTATAAGTAAATAAGGGCTTAAGTATTCTCTATTACTCTTTAAACCCTATATTTTCTATTTGTTATGGAAAATCATTGATTAGAGTTAAGGTTATACTATTTTCACTATTCATACTTTAAGTTAATCAAACTTTAATATCAGAATATCTAGTAAATAGAATACTTAGTAGCCTAATTATAAAAGAGCTAAAAGCTCTAAATAATATAAGGTTAATCTTTCTAAAAATAAACTCTATTTAGATATTAATACTACAAAGTCCTCTACTTTCTATAGAATTAAAACTTCTTATTATTATTACTATTTATATTAATATTATACTATTCTTAGATATTGTTCCAAATAATTTATTCTTCAATAATTAAGAGTTATTAATTCTTCTTAGCCTTTTACTAGGTATTTATTACTTATTCAACAAGCTATAAATCTAGCTTTACAACAACTTCTCTTTTTACATTATATTGCTATTTATATTTATTATTGATATCAATATCTATATATTGTTCTTGATATTTATTTAAATTACATTACAGATTATACTAATTAACATCAAGCCTCTTTTTACTTATTTGTTTATATAAAGCCTCTCTTAACTATCCCTATAAGGTTCTGGAATCTATTCCTTTTTCATTTATGTAAATGAACTAATTAACTCTTCATATTAATTAATTAGCTTAATATTAAATGAATTTATAAAGAGATTATACTGATTAGAATAATAGGCTTACTATTAGATTACTAAAAGACATAGTTAAATAGTAGAAGCTGAAAGTCTTTTATACTTTCGATCTATTTAAGACTTTCTATAAACTAACTCTTAAGCTTATTTTAATCTTTATAAATTAAAGTCTTAGATTTATTGAAACCTTTTTAAATTAGGACTTTAAATTACTTCTAATTCTTTATAAAATAATATCTCTCCTAAGATTTACACTTTAGACTACTACAAATCACAAATATGTTAATCTATTAATTAGCTATTAAGTGAAACTATAATTAATCTTTCAATTAACAATAGTTTATTAAAATTAAACTCTAAGTATTCAAAGTCTACATTACAATTTAGATTCATTCTTTATTAAAGAATTACTTAACGTTTTTAAATTATTATTTTCAAATGTAAACAACTCCAAATTATATTTTATCCTTGAATGAAAAAGAACTAAGAATTATAATATTTAGTCTATTTATATAAAAGCTTTACTTAGGAGTGAAGATATTTTTTCAAAGTCACCTAAACCTATTATTAAAATTAATATTAATAGGTATAATACAACTTTAAGTTATAAATAGTTAAATTATAAAGATAATCTTTTGAAAACTATCAAGAATAGTACTTATACCTTTTAGATATTTAGTGATCTAAAAGGATTCTATAAACTAATTAATGTTTCTAATAAGTTTCTCATTTATAAAAAGCTTTTTAATATTGTCTTTAATAATTTTAGTTCTGTAGAAGAATATATATGTAAACTTGAAAAGGTTATTAATAATCTCTCTTAGAATAAAGACAAAGTATTTAATTGAATATTATTGTCTATTTTTTGAATAGTTTCAATAAGAATTATAAAAGTTTTATCATTTTAACTATTTAAAGTCTCAAATCTAATAAGGATTGTTATAAGTTAGACTCCTTATTTCTATTATATTCAATTATTTGAAAAGAAAACTTAGATTTATTTAGTTAATTTTAAAAATAAAAACAATGTTAAAAATAAGATTATTAAATAGTCTTCTTTGAAAGTTATTAAGAGATTCTAGAAGAAATAGAAAGATATTACTCATAATTACTATATAAAGCCCAATTATACTAGAGAGAATTATTTCAATCTTCATTTTCAAAAGACTCTTATTTAAATAAAATCTAAATTGATAAGAATTCTCCTAAGCTTTCTAAAAAGAAATAGAATAAAGAATATAGAGTTAATAACTTAGAAATAATTAATATTATTTTAACTTAAGAAGATACAGTTAAAGAGATTTCTAATAATATAACTAAACACCTTATATATTTAATTTCAAATACTAAAGAAAAATAAGAAGAGGAAGATAATAGAAAGAATATTGAATTTAAAAATATATTTTTAATTTAACTCTTCTCAAAAGAATTATTACTTAAAAGACTTTTAATACTTTAATCTCTAAGAAGACTTAATAAAATAGCAATTATATTAAATAGATTAAAACTATTTCATTCTCTATTAGTACTATAATTATTATTTATATGATTAAAGATTACAATCTTTTAATTAATAAAACTAAACCTCTTTTACTTATTAAGTAAAGAAATACTATAGAGATTACTTTAATTATAAAATGTAATTTGAATTCTTTTTAAACAATATAAAATATCTCTTATATAATACTTATTACATATTATAATTGAATTTCAATCTATTGAATTAGTTTAAACTTAATTCAATAGGAATATTGTCTATCTTCTTTAACAGCTTTACACTACAAAATAGTAAATAAAATAAACTCTTACTTATAAGAATTAAAATTAATAACTTCTATGAATTTAATAATGTTATTTAATTTGAATATTTACTTCTATCTACTAATATTTCTAATATTAATAATCTAAAACTATAGTATAATAGAATAAGTTATTATTAGGCTAAATACGGTATAAAGTAGCTAAAGTTATAATAGTAGGTAAATAAGCAGTCGACCTATCTATTTAGGCTAATAAGAGTAGAGCGATTATTATATAGACTTATCCCTATAGTATATAGTATATATATATATATATATATATATATATATATTGTAATTTAGATATAGATATTATAAATAGAGATAATTAGTTATAGATTATTTATGTATTTAATTAATCATAATATTTACTAGTTATAAAGTAATACTAATAAGTAGTATTTTAATACTACTAATACTAATTACTACTACTTGATTATACATTAATAAGGAGTAATCTGAAAGAAAAACGAGATTATAATACTTCTTAAGAAGATTTCTTAAAGTCTATACAGTAAAAATAGGTAATTTAAAGTTATTATAACTATATCTTACTTTACGATATTGATATAATTTGTACAAGTTTATATGGTAAAAACAAAGAAGAAAGATAAGTTTATAAAAACTTATTAAATTAATATTATCTTCATCAATTATATAATAAATTAACAACCTAGATTTCTACTAACCTATTAAACTAAGAATATAATAGTAAACATAATAAGATTAATATAAATAAGAAAAAAAGATCTATAGTAAGTTACTATCCCTTATTACTATCTTTTAATATCTTATATATATTTAATTAGTAGAAAGACAATAAGAAATTAACTTAATAACTCTAATATTACAATAAACTTTCTATGATTAATAATAACCCAAGGACTAAAGGTTATATAACCTTTAGAGTTTGAATTATAGTATTTAAGTTAGTTTAAAATATTATACTAATAAGAAGAAGGAATCTTAAAAAGAGAGCTTTGTTTTATTTAATAAGGAGATGCTACGAAGTAATATAGAGAAGTTAATAATATAAAATAATAATATGTATTTTTATAATACTTCCCCTCTATATAATATACATTTATAGTAAATACCCTATAAAGATATCTAAAAGACCGGCAAGTTTATAATATTATGATAAATAATATTAAAGTTAAAAGTGTTATAGAACTATTATCTATCATTCTTATCCCTAAGTATTCTCTAAGTATTTACCTATATATTAGTAATATAGAGGACTAATGGATATTACTTGTTAAATAATATAAAAAGTATTAAATAGACATCCAGATATATAACTATCGAAATAAATATAGTTACAATATATCTTAGAAATCGAAGGAGGAAGATATTTAATAGCTAATAGTAAAACCTAAAGTATAAAAAAAAGAATAATTATAAGACAAAGTATAAGAAAAGAGTAATTTATATTAATAAGATAAAGTAGCTACTACTACTTACTTAACAAGTTTAATAGCCCTTATTTTTAAATATACATTTTATAGAATATTAAGAGAAAGTACTACTTTATATATTAATAAGTATATATAGTAATAATTTATAATATCTATTCTTTATTTCTTATTATTTCTATCTACTATTAGTAATATGTTTATACAATTACGATTAAGTAGATTAAATGAATAACTATATTAATCTTAACTTTGATTCTAATTCTAACTACTTATATTATATATATATATATATATATTTAAATTAATTTAAATTATTTTAAAAGACTTTTAACAATTTAAATTAAAAGATATTTATAAGATTCTATTAGAAAAAGACTTCTACTTAGTAGTTTGAATTTATCTAATAAGTATATATACTTCTAAAATTATAATTCTTAGAGAAATATTTATACTTAAGATATAGTAAAGCTATACTAAGTATAAATACTTTTCTAACTTATTACTTTAGCCTTTATCTTCTCCTTTAGACTCTATCAATAGTCTAAGAGAAATATAAAATAATTGAAATATAGTTTCTATATTAATAAATATAAGAGCGTTTTTAATAAATTAAGATATAAATACTTATTAATATATGTTAGAAGGTTATATCTAAATAATAAAGAAAATAAGTTATACTTTTTAAGAGAAATATAAATACTATTAGGATATATATTTATTATTATATATAAATATAGAAAGAATAAGACTCCTAATTTGAAAGCTTACAACATACTTATTAAGAAGCTTTCTTAAGTTAAAAAGAAGTTTACTTGAATATAATAAAAAGGAAAACATTATGATTATTTAAAAACTACCTTATTAATAGATAAATATACTTCTCTATAGATAAAGAGATTATAGAAGAAAGATTAATAGAAACATTTAATAAAGATATATTAATTTAATAAATAGAAGAAGGTATTAAATTTATTTAAACAAACTACTATTACTTAAGATATAAAATTAAGAAGAACTTAAAATATTTTAAATAATTCTTAAAATCGAGAAAGCTTATACTTATTATAAGATTATAACTTTCTGTATTAGATAACTTAAAGATAGATATAATTCTAGTTTAGATTATGTTATTCATTCTAACTACTAGGAGTATATTATCATTTAGCTTATAATTAGTTAAATGAAATACTTCGATAATTATACTTATATTATAAAGTTTTATTATAAGAAATAGTTCTAATTAGAAAGAATAATAAATAGAATCATAAACATCCCTATAATTCTATATATATTTTAAAAGATATTACTAGATATCCCTCAAATAGTATATTATCTTTGATTAATCTTATAAGAAAGTTAAAATATTATTTAAAAGGATTCATTAAATAAATAATAAGTATATATGTATAAATTGTAATATGTTCTTAGATAGAATATCGATGTTTATTATGAAATTCATTGGCTATAATATTAGATAGGAATTCACTAAAATAATATCTAATAATATCATAAGTAAATAAGTATATATATATTTTAAGATATTAATTATACTTATTTAAAATAACTTCTTAATTATCTAAGTAATAATTAGAATTAGAAATAAACTTTTAAATCTCTTTAATTACTAAAGATTACTATAAGGAATAAAAAAGTATGATCCTTAAGAAAGATTTCTAAAAAGTATACTTATATTAATATAAGGAAAACATTTAAAATAATCATTACTAAACTTAACTTAGTTAGATATATCTATTTAAATCCTTAAGACTTAGAAGAAAAATTAATAAAGAAATACATATAATTATATATTAGAGTTTTATATATCTAGCTCCCCGCTGAGTAAGTAGCTTTATATAATACTTAGTAAATAATCTTTATAATAGGAAACTACCTAGTTATATCCAATAGCTCATATATATCTCTATAGGTAAATATAGTTAAAAGGACTTAGTAGTATAACTACTAGTTTAAATATAGTTCTAATTTAGAAATAAGGGCTAATAAGTAATAAAGTAATAACTAGATATATAGACTTATTAGTATAAGTTTTATAATAGTCTGTATAGAAAGTTATAGTTTAATATACTAGTAGTAACTTTAAAGTATTCAACTTATTATAGTAATACTTATAATATTAACTCATACTAACTAGGTACTAATAATACTACTAGTATACTTTGATGATAATAGCTATAGACTTAAAAAAGAGCGATAGAAGACTAGCTAACTGTCCTTTGAAGTATAAGTTGATAGCTATCTATAATAATACTACTACGAATTATAAACAATAAGAACTACCTATAGACTACTTCTAGTTATTATTACTATACTTAACCCTTATAATTTTAATATAAATTTTAATTTTATAAAAGTTATTAATAACTATAAGAATTATAACTACTTTTATAAAAGTCTAAAAAAGCTAGTTTATATAAAAGCGATTTTATTATCTTCTCTAGCCCCCTTAAGATAGCTATAGGTATATTTAGCTTTAATATATTATTAGAAGATAAAACTATTAGTAGAATTGAAAAAAATAAAATTAAAATAATAAAGAAGAATCTAACGCTTAAAAGTAAGATGTTTAAAGATAACTCTAAATACTTCAAATATATCTTAGAAGTAACCTATTAGGTATCTAAAAAAGTATATATATTGAATTCTATTATAAAAGTTCTTATCAGCTAATAGTAGGGAAAGTATAACTTAAGGTTAAATATATTATACTATTATATATTATTAGTATAATCTTATTATAATTTTAAGACTTTAGATAACTATAGCTATAGCCATTAGTATAAATTAGGTTAGAATATAGGTTCTAACTAGGAGCTAAATACTCTCTATATGAAGCTAAAGGCTTATATAATTATATATGAAATATATAATATAATTAATATTTATTATAATGTTATGAATAAAATAGAGCTAATGATTAATAAACTATATAAATAGATTATAGAAACGCTTAGAAGCTAATAATAATAATCTAAATAAAAGAGTAATTATATTTTAAATTATAGTTAATTTCTAGCTAACTATATCTGTAGTAGCTAAAAATATAACTAATAAATCAATCATCAATAACTATATTTACTTCTATCTTAAATAAATAATAGTAATATTTTAAATCTACTTCATAAGAAACTTTAAAATAGAAATATATATAATAAATATCAAGTATATTTAAAATTAGTAATAGAAAACTAATTAATAAAATATGCTTCTAAATATATAAAGTAGTAGTATTATGTTTTAAAAAAGTATTCATTATCAATATAGAATTAATAGTAGAAATTACTACTTATCTTAATAATACCATATTGATAGAACTGGTTATAAAGATGTTATACAATAATATAAATAAGATATTAAAAGAAGACTTTATGATAATCTACTTTATAATAACTAATAGTAAAACTAAGACAATTAATTCTAAATAACTTATGGAAATCCTTTAGAACTATATTCATTATTATTCTATAATATTAATCAAATCAGAAATCTTCCTAATTTTAAAAGTTTCTAAAGTTATATTTACAAATATTTCCTACTTAATATAGTAATTTAACGTCTAGCCGGGTTTTACTATTTTATAATAAGAGTAATATGTTTAAATCCTATAGTAAGTAACTATAACTAGGAGCTATATACCTTCTGATTATATAAACTAAGTATAATAACTACTACTAGTTGTCAGCTCTTACTATAAGCTATTAATAGCTAGTAACTATTAATAGCTAGTAATAGATACTTCTAGCTAGCTAGTATTAGTATCTTTTATATATAATTAGGAAGTAAAATCTAATATGTATTATATATAACTAAATATAGCTATATATACTATATAAAGCTCTATTTTAAATAGTTTAAATAAGGTAAAACCTATAGAAATAGTACTAGTACTTAAGGTTTAATTAGTATAAACTCTACTTCTTAAATATATTATTCTTAATATACCTCCTTAGTTTTAAATGTTTTGCTTATAGGCTAGCCTTTTTAAATAATATTAATTAAACTTTTTATTTAGATCTTATAAAAGATCTTTTCATTATCTTATTATTTTTATTAAATTTCTATTCTTATAGTAAGAATAATAATACTATTTATGAATTATTTAAATACTTCTTATCAACTAGACGATACTTTTAGTATTCTTACGTTTTCTATTTAATTTTATTATGATTATAACTTAAGATCTATAAATCCTAATTAGTAATTAATAATTTTATGAGGATTTTAAAATATTAGAAGTCTTTCTTAAAAGTCCTTCTCTTATTATAATTTTAAATAGTTTAATTAATCTATTATATTAATTCAAATAATAAACATATTAAATTAGTAATTTTAAAAAGGTTTTATAAAGTTATTAGCTATAAGGTTTCCTAAAAGTATATATCTAATTTTAAAATACTTTTATTAAGCTTCTTATTATAACTAATAGTTATAAATATCTATATATTACAACTTTATATATAGTTATATTATTTTAATAGTTATTAGGTATATTATTTACTAGCTATTATATTAGATTCAGATAGTAGAATAAGACTTTTATATCCTATTCTTATTTAATATATTTATTATAAAATCTATTTAAAATATAATAATAAGGTAGTTAGTAGAAATAGCCTCTTGAGTAGTTTAAAATAATACTATAAGTTCTACTTTAGTTATTAAAATATTAATAATATCATATTTATAAACTCGTTTTATTATTAAACCTCTAAGAATATATATAATATATATTTAAGAGCCTTTTGTATTATTACTATTATTTATAAAACTAGTATTCATAATAATCATAAAGCTATTAAATAGATTACTAGCTTTATTATTAAACTCAAAGTAAAAGTTTTTTTTATCTTATTATAATATTATCTTATTTATTTAGCTTTTTTATAACAATTATCCCAGGAATCTTGATTATATAATAAATAGCTTTCATATAAGTAATATCTAGTGTTATTACAATTACAATATAATTAATAAAGCTAATATCTTACTAATAGTATTTAATTTCTACATAAGAAGCTTAATTATATTATAAGATATATTCTTCAGTTTTCAGAAGGATTTTAAAGTATTTAATATATCATATATTTCATAAGATACTTAAGAAACATTTTAATATATATTACTTATAAAAGTTATAAGGTTTATACTATTTAATTTTAAATAATCTTAAAATTAAGAAACTACTATAAGTTTTTATTTCCCTTAAAATGATATTTATATTAAAAGTCCACTAATAATATTTAGTTATTTTTACTTTATACTTGAAATAGTATCTAAGCTCTATACCCTATATTCAGATTTAACTATAAACCTTACTCAATAATAGTATTTATATTAATCCTAGCTTACAACTAGTTAAAATAGTAATAAAATTACTTATTAGTATAGATAATTATACCCCTAGTTCTAATATTTAACTTTATAGTAATAGAAGACCTTATAATAACAATTCATATAGAGAAAGCTTTAGTAAAACTTAAGACTTAATATATATAATTAAACGTAATTACTAAAGTTATAGAGTTAAGAGTCTTTATAAACTTCTTAAAAATAGCAGAAAATAGAACGCCTATAAGACCTAGGTATTCTATAATCTATTATTCTTCTATAATTTTTAGAATAGAACTAAAATCCCTTGGAAATCTATATAGCTACTTATAAAGAAATAACTATAAAATAAATATAGAAATATCAAGCTATAGTTATTATAGCTAAAACTATTAGTATATTAAACTAAGTCTCAATAAAATTACTCTAAATATTATAATTAATAAGTAGCTTATAGATATTGAAAACAAATCGTCTTACTATTCATAAGCTACTATACTAAGCTAGTAGTATTAGAAAATAAATATTAATCAAATAATCTTTCAATATCAATATCTTACTATTAGTTTATAACTAGTAAACGTCGTGGTTAAACGATTATATAAATAGTATATAACTAGTTATTTCTATTCATAATATCTATATCTAAGTTATAATATATATATATACTATATATTATAAGGATAAATCTATATAATAATCTCTTTAATCTTATTAGTCTAGATAAGTAAACTGACTACTTAGTTACTTATTACTATAGTGTTAGTTATCTTAGTAATATATTTAATTGAACATTAGTAATACTCTCTTTTATAGCTAAAATATATTGAATATTTAAACTAATATTAAATATAAAAGTAGTATAAAATATAAAAGTAGTATAAAACGCAGTAATAATATAAAATTGTCTTTAGTTATATAAATCCCTTTTATTATACTAAGAATTACAAAAATACTATAAATAGTATTTGTCTATAAGAATACACTTTTTATTTAATATTATATTAAATATCTTAAATCCTTACTATGGTATACCTTTTTCCTTCTCTATTACCTTTTTCTTATTATTCTATATATCTTTTTTTACCCTTCTTTCTTCTTCTTCTTACTATTCATAATTCTTATAACTTATCTTTCTATTTATATTATTATCGTATTTATTATTATAAACTTTTTAAGAACTTAATTATTAGATCTTTTAATTATACTATTCATAAGATTATTTTTACTATTAATCTAATAGATCTTAAAAATCTTGTTTTACTTATATAATTATTAGAATACTATAATATTCATTATAAGATATCTCTCTTTAATAGTATTTAATTCAATAAAATACTTATAAAAAGAGTAAGAGTTAGTATAAATTACTATTAAAATTATTCATATCTTTAAATATTTAATTACTCATTTAGAAGTAGTAAAAATCATATATTTTATATTAATTCTTATACTTATACCATAAACCTTAGAAATTAATATACTTTAAATAACTCTTTCTAGTTTAATAGAAAAGAATGGATAATATTATTTTTAAGTTTAAAGGTATTATTATGCTTATTGTCTTCCTCTATCTCTAGAATAATAATAAATCTTGATTAAAATAATATATCTTTATTATTAATAAAAGATCTATTAATAAAGATATAAAGCTTTTTCTTTTTAATATCAATAGGAATAAATATTAAGCTTTATTCTAAGTTATTTATTTATTATATAAAATACTTATTAAATCTTTTAATATTCTCCTTTATTAAATCTTAATATTAAGTTATAATATAAAAGTTAAAATATATTTCTAATTAGTATATAGAAACTATATATATCCTCCATACTTATTATTTAATATATATTAATATCACTTTATTAGAAGTATAATTAGTAAGTTTAATCTTCTTATTTTAAGATTTTTAAGTAAAACTTATATTACTATTATCTTTAAGAGTTATTATACTTCTGTTAGAAGTAAGAGGCTTATTATTTAAAAGTATTAATTCTAGCTTTATCATAAATCCTATTCACTAGAACGTTTCTTCTTCTTTATTATTAAACCTAAACAAGTAGAAGTTAAAAATATTATCTTTTTATATATTTATAAAACTAAGGGATGAATTATTTAGCCTAGCGATGATTAAGGTATAAGTTATATAATAAGGTTTTTATTCATGGTCTATTTGTAGAGTAGTTAGAATATATTGTATATTAATATATATCTAACTCTATAAAACTAGATAGTAATTAGAAAATAATAATAATACTTTCTGAATACATTTATTATAATTTAATAAGTAGTTTTATTAGTGTGAAGTAGTTTAGCTATATTTCTACTTATATATGTATTTAAGTAATATTATAGAAATAGATTTCTATAGGAATATCAGACTATAGTATTACTAATAGTATGAATGTAAAGTAATAGCTGATTTATTATATTATTAGTAATTGTATAAAGATATTAGTTTTCTCCTAATTATTAAATATCTTAATAACTAGTTATAACGTTTTCGATAAAATAATATAATATTTATACTTCTAACTTTACTAATAAATCTAAAGCTAAAGATCCTTATCTATTTATATTTTTAAATATCAAAGTATTCAAAATATAATACTCTTTTTACTAAAAGGGTTTCCTACTCTTGGTTATATTTTTCTTTAAAAAACCTATTTAGAATCATAATAGGATTATATTAATAAAGATTAACAATCTTAGCTAATACTTCTACTTCTTTGACTCTAAAGTAGATATTATAATATATAACATTAGAAAGACTAGTTTCTATAATAAAAGTATTATTTTTATATAATTATCCTTATTATCTTAGTTTCTCTTTAGGTATTATTACTATAATTATCTCTTTAAATAGAGCTTCTTCTTTAGTCTTATTATTATAAAAGCTTTTGTTATTACTCTATTTAACTTAAAGTTAATAATATAGCTCAATTATTATTATTCAGAAAGTATTAAGCCTACTTTTTATCTCTATAATATATATCTTATTATTAATTAAGATAAATCTAAAAGATCTAGTCTAATCCTAGTATTCGTAGTAGATATATAAATCTAATTATAATAAGAATTAGTAGATAGATATAATAAAAGAATTATTATATATATTTATAATATTTAAAATTTAATANAAGAATTAGTAGATAGATATAATAAAAGAATTATTATATATATTTATAATATTTAAAATTTAATAAGCCTTTTGCTTTATATAGAGAATATTTAGTATCTAGCTAGAACCTATATTCTAATCTATCCTATACTAACTACTATAGCTATAGTTACTTTAGATCTTTAAATTAGTATAATATTTCTAACCTTAGGTTATCTTAGCCTTCCCAACTATTAGCTAATAACTACTATGGATTTCAATATATATATTTTTTTAGAAAGATGAAGTAATATCTAACGAACTACTTCTAATATATAGTTAAAGTATTTAGAATTATTATTAAGTATTCTACTTTTAAATACTAGATTCTTTTTTATTCTTCTAATCTTATACTTCTTAGTTATACTAATAGTCTTATCTATTAGTAATATTTTAAAGTTAAATTTAACTATAACTATTTTAAGAAGACTAAGGAGGATAGTAAAAATTATTTTTATATAATACTAGCTTATTTAGACTTTTATAAAAGTAGCTATAATCCTTATAACTATTAATAGCTTTAATAAGATTGATATTTATATTAAGATTATAGGGGTTGAATATAATAATAAGTAGTAGCTAGAGGTGATTTATATTCTTCTTATTATTATTATTATTATCAATAGTAGTATTATTATAAGATAAAGAAAGAACTAGTCTATAGTAGTTTATTACTCTTTTTTATCTATAAGGCTAGTATTATCAAAATGCACTAGTAGTATTCCAGCTAGTATGAATCAATATTATAAGTATTACTATAGTAA
The DNA here is from genome assembly GCA_004367935.1 of Colletotrichum sidae. NCBI lineage: Eukaryota > Fungi > Ascomycota > Sordariomycetes > Glomerellales > Glomerellaceae > Colletotrichum > Colletotrichum sidae. Next base: position 9,809 of record QAPF01000608.1, on the reverse strand, counting down.
GTTCAATACTTCAAAGCTACTACTATAGAAATTATTATATAAATTATACTGATTTCTAAGTTAAAGCTAGATTTGAACTAAATATTATACTACTAAGTCTTTTTTACTATATTTGCCTATAGAGATATATATAAACTATAGTATATTACTAGGTTTTTTTTTATTATAGAGATTTAATACTAGGCGTTGTATGAAGCTACCTACTAGGTAGGGGGCTGAACATATAATATATTATTTAAAATTTAATATTACATATAGATCTTATATACTTCTTTTATTAGTTTTGAAATACCTATTACATATCTCATTATATTTAAAGATAGTAATAATAATAGATTAAAATATAAGTATATTCTAAAGATAAAAGAATTAATATAAAGCTATTAGGACTATTAGTATTATTAATTATTTTAATTATTATTCTAAAATACTTCTTTTCTTAATATTTCTAATATCTTATTATATATAATCTTATAGGCTTTCTTTAGAGAAGTATAATACTATTTAATCTTATTAATATTATTATAAATTTTAATTAGTATAATATTCACCTTCTACTTATATTGTTAATTTCTCTTTTAAAACTTTTAATAGTAAAGTCATATTATATGTTAATAATAATTCTATCTAAGGGATCTTAGTATATATTAATTTAATAGACTTTTAGTATATACTATATATTTTCTATAGAAATATTTCTTATAAACCTTAAAACTATAAATATTATTAATATATTTACAATATATAATATAGACCTATTACTATTAAAATATATAATACTAATAATAATCCCCATATTAAACTTATAGTTATCTTTAAAGCTAAACTTAAATTGATAGAATATCCTATTATTTATTCGGTATTAATAGTAGTTCTTTTAATTATTTCAATCTTATTAATAGTTATAATCTAACTTATTCTATTAAGGATATTATTTCATTTCTCAATATTAAAATAGTTAAATTTCCTATAAAGTTATTATATTTCTATTTCTATAAGGAAGTTAATAGTTTCATTATCAAAATCCTCTTAGACTGAGAGCTATAAATACTTATTACATCTCTTTATAAATAATAATACATTTTCCTATTTAATTCTAATATTAAGGTTATTAAAATAGATTGAGAATTAATTCATATTAAGAAGACTAAGAAGAAATAGGATAGTTATTAGTATAATATTAAAATTAATATTACTAAAAATAAAAGTACTTAAATTATACTAAAGCTTACAAAACCTTATCTATCTATAAACCTTATATTTATTTTTAAAGTAATCTTATTAAATTAAATATTCAAAGAAATCCTCTAGAAAGTTTATAACTACTATATATTTCTTATGAATAATCTTCTTATTCCTATATTTAAAAGAATACTTTTAAATATAACTTTAGAAAACTTCAGAATTAGAAAGATATTTAGTTTAATTAGTATTATAGAATAATAATAAATATAATCCTAGAAGACCTTTATCAATCTCTTAAGATTCATTATTCTATTTTTATTACTTATAATTATAAAGTAAATTATTATAAGGCTTTTATCTAATATTTTATTCATATTACTTTATAATACCTCTATAATTATTCCTATTAGTATAAAATAACTTAGGTATATAATAATCTCTATTACTAATTCTATATTTATCATAAATCCCTTCTTAAAGTATAATACTACTATTCTATATTCTTTAATAATATACTTTATTAATTAGTATTGTATTATTAATTTTGAATATATTTAGTATTTATTATATATTTCTATTTTAAGGTTTTCTATGAGGTAGCTTTAAAGTATTATTATTATTGAGTTAATATAGAAGTTAATATAATTACTAATAGTTAAAGTATGAATTATACTTTTAGTTATTATATATATATAATTAGCTAGAAACTAATTATAATTTATAATATAATTACTTTTTCATTTAAATCCCTATTCTTAGTTTCTAAGGATTTCTATAATATAGTTATATAATTTATTAATAGTTAGCTTTACTTTGTTAATAATATTATAGAAAATATTGATTATATTATATATTTAGTATATAATTATATATCTCTTTTTACGAACGTTTTCTTATAAGTCTTAAAAGTTTAAATAGATATATTTAAATAAGTTAATCTTAGTTATTATTACTTTTAATATTCTAATTATACTAGTATAGTTATAATGTTTAGTAAATATCTTAAAGTTTATATTTCTTTATTTTATATAATAATAATAATGAATTATAAAGACTTTAAATCTATTTCTATTCATAATAATTATTAAAATAATTAAGAAGTTATCTTAGATTAACATAATTAATATTTTATAATATATATATACTCATTGATTTAATATATTATTAAATATGTTTCCTATAGAATTCTATTTAATATTAGAATTTATTTACTTAGTAATAAATTTCTATATCGTATTGTTAAAGATATTATAATCTTTACTTATATATTTATTTTTGAATTAATATATTTTCTTAAACAATATTTTATCTTCTTATAAGATTAACAAAAGATAATATAGTACTTTAGAGATATCTAATAATTTCTCTTAAAATATATATCGAGTTTTAGAAGTCTCTATAATTCTCCTTATTACTCTTTTTAACTAGAATAATCTTTCATAATAAAACTCTTTATAAATATAATTATTTAAGTATTTAATTCAACTAGTTATAAGCTTAATATTAATGAACTCTTAATAGTTAATATTAATAGTATTCTTAAATTAGAATTACTTCTATTTTTAAGCGTTTAAATATAAAGAATTATTATTTCTTAATAAGTATAAATCTTCTAATTCTTATAAGTTCCTTTATATATATTAAGCTTTTTTAAAATCTCTTATTTTAAATAGTAATGATCTTTCTAATGAACTTTGATACTTTCTTCTATCTATTAAATTAATAAATTTATATTAAGTATTTCTACTAATATCTTTTTTTACAATTTTATTACCTATAAAGAAGTATATTTTTCTATTAATAAAATACTTTTTAAGTAATTATAATATTCTTATTTTTATTATATGAAAGTATATTCTTGTTTAATTCTAGAAGGCTTTTTAATAAGTATTTTATGAGTTCCTCAAATAGACATCTCACTCTTTTTATATTTATATATAGTAGTAGATATATATATTATTAATATTTATACTTTTTTGAGAAGGTATAACTTATTCTTTCTATTATTAGATATAACATTCTAATATATACTAATTTATATTTTTATCTTAGTTTATTAAAATACTCTCTTATACTTATTAGTATAAATTACTATATTTTAATTATTCTATACTTCTCGAGGATTACTAATAAAATCTAGGAAAGAAAATATAATTTACAAAACTAAGTTAGGAGAATATTAATAATTAATATAATTTTACTATATCTTAAGTATAAATATTTCTTTAAAAGTTATAATTTTAGAAATATATATACCTTCTAGATAAATTATAATTATTAAGTAGAAATCTTCTTTTAATAGAATTCTATATATATCTTCTAATTAGAATTCTTAAAAGTCTTTTGAAATAAACTTCTATCTACTTATTATATTTAATAGTATATATAAGATTAGTATATATAAGATATATATATATAAATTAATATAGCTAGCTAGAGTTAAAAATAATATTGAAATTAATTTAAATATTGATCTAATCTTCTTAATTCTAATTATATATTATAATTATCGAAATATACTATTAGTAATAAGTAGAAATAATAAGAGATAAAAATTGAATACTATAGGTTATTATTATATATATTTATTTACATATAGAATAATACTTCTTCTTAATATCTAATAGAAGGTAGTTTAAAGAATAATAACTGTTATACCTATTAAGTTATAAGTAATATCTATTTTATTAAATTAATATATAATAATTCCTTCTTATATTATCTCTTATATTTATCCTTCTTCTTTAGATTTTAGATCTTATTATTAACTATTAAGTATCTTCTTCTTTAGATCTCTAAGATATTTAGTAATTATATTGAACTCAATAGCTATTTATCTAAGTATTTATTTAGTTCATCTTATATTATTTAATAAGTAATATTAATTAGTTCTATATTATGAAAATATAAATAAATACGTTCCCGCTTAATATAGTAGTTTAATGTTTAGCTGGCTTTTATTATTTTATAGTAAGAGTAGTAGGTTTGAATCCTATAGTAGGTAATTACAACTAGTAGCTATATACCTTCTAATTATATAAATTAAATATAATAACTACTACTAGCTAGTAGCTCTTACTACTAACTATTAGTAGTTAGTTATTATTAATAGCTAGTAATAAGTATTACTAACTAGTTAGTATTAATATTATAATCTTATGATAATTCTTAATAGAATAACTATAATAGATAGGCTTATACTTTCCCTATTTAGTACTTATTATATTAAGTAACTATATTTACTACTTAAGGTTTTCTCTATTTAAATAGTTCCTTAGTATTAGTAGTATCTATATAGTAAATAAGATAAGAGCTAACTACTAGATATAGCTTCCTGAAAAAGTCCCGAGAAGTATATAACTTTAAATAGATCAAAAACCTCTAATATAACTACTAAATAAATAGATATTTAGAAAAGTAAATACTTAGGGAATACTTAGAAATAAGGATAATAGATAATAGTTTTATAATACTTTTAACTTTAGTCATATTATTATAATCTTATAAACTTATTAGTTCTCTAAATATTTCTCTACAATACTTATTATAAATATATATTATCCAGAAAGAATATATTATAAATATAACTATTATTATATAATATTCGTAGTTTCTCTATATTACTTCCTTAGATCTCCTTATTAAATAACATAAAACGTTTTTTTTTAAGATTTCTTCTTTCTTATTAATTATAATTTAAACTCTAAGAATTAAATTAAGAATTAGATATCTTTTTCTTCTTTTAATTATATTTTTATCAAGAGAAGATTTATTATAGTATTATGATTATTAAATTAATTTCTTATTATCTCTCTATCCATTAAATATATATAAGATATTAAGGGATAATAGTAAGGAATAGTAACTTACTATAAATCTTTCTCCCTTATTTATATTTATCTCATTATATTTATTATTATATCTTTACCTTAATATGTTAATAGAAACCTTAATTATCAATGTATCATATAATAGATATAAATAATATTAAGTTCATAAGTTATTACAAATTTACCTTCTTTCCTAAGCTTTACTATATAAGCTTCTAGAAATTATATTAATATTTTAAAGTAATATATAGCTCTAATAGTTTTAAGTTACTTATTTTCACTATATAGGTTTCTAGAAAGTTTCCTAAGGATTTTATAGTTTTATCTCTCTAGATTATTCCTTATTAATCTATAATTAAATAGTAGTAAATAATACTAATAATAGTAAAATACTACAAATTAGTATTAGTTTACAACTAGTAAATATTATAATCAATTAATTATTTAAATAGCATATAACTTGTTATCTCTATTTTTAATATCTATCTTTAAGTTATAGTACTTATATATACTACGCGTTATAAGGATAAATTGATATAATAATCCCTCGAATCTTATTAATCCAAATAAGTAGGTCGACTACTTAGTTACTTACTACTATAGTTTTAGCTACCTTAATAATATATTTAACCTAATACATACTATAATACTAATTATTAGACACTTTAGAATATCATAACAATATAATTATAGGAATTTTAAAAGCTATATAATTATATTAAAAGTATCTATATCTATATAAGTATTATTTATATATTAATTAAATCTAATATATTAAAATTATTTACTAATAAGAATAAGCTAAGTCTTATTATATTTATATAGAAATTATGAGTTAACTTATATTAATAGTAGAGAAGTTTCATATGAGTAATATAAAGTTTTATCTTGAAAATAGGTAGGACTAAGTAGGGATATTAAAGTTGTAAATATCAAGATTATAATAAGTATTTAAATAAAATACTTATAATTAGTAGTAATTAAATATCTTAAGATATTTAAACTATATATTAATAGTTATCATAACGTAAAGACATGAGGATATAAGATTATTATAAAACGAATTATTAGTTATTTATTATCGAAAAAGTTAATACAACATAGGTATACTAGTTATAGCTATAAGGAGTTTAGCCTTAGATTAACTAGGGGCTAGCTATAGTAGTTAGTAGGGGGTAAGAAGGCTGAAGTTATACTTTAGGGGGTAATATATTTACTAATAGTTATAGTAGAGAGCGAGCTATTAGCTCTTCCCATCTATTAATAATATAAGTATTTTAGAAGTATCTCTTAAGGAGAAAGAGAGTATATAGTTATTAATATAAAAGAAGAAGATAATATACTCCTTAAGTTAGTAATATTGCTTTCTTATAATAAATTTAAAGCTAAAGCTTTTAAAACTTATTTCTAAATAGTATTATTGTAAGAGAAGAGACTTTTAAAATATTATATAGTATTTTATTAAAATAGTAAATCCTATTTAGTATTTAGTAATCCAGTGGTATCTCTATATAAATAACTTTATTAAATACTATATATATAAAAGTATCAATTATATTATATTAGAATTACTTGAGATTAAGATAATTAGTAATTACTATAAGGATTTAAAATAATATACCTATTAGAATAATTATATAAGTATTATAATTATCCTATAATTACTCATTTCTATAGATAAGTAGTTGAGTTTTAATTTTTAGGAGATATTTATACTTATAAAACTTATAAGTATAAATTTAGTAGTATTTTCAAAATTTTAAATTTCTTCTAAAAACCTTATCAACTTTACTTTAAATAGATAATTCAATATAACTCTTAAAAGAACCTATTTAACTATTACTATAGCTTTAATATATAGATAAATAAATATTATCAGGTAAGATATAAATAATAATAATTCTTACTATAAGACTTCTAGATTAGGAATTCCTATTCTCTTATATCTTAAATACTTTCTAATATCTAATTTACCTTATAGGTAAAATATATTATTAGAAGATATAATATTTATATCTTAAAGTCTTCAAGAAAGTTAAATCCCTAAGACTTCCTTTAACTAACTACTTATACTATTCTATAGTTATTAATAGAAATATTTTAAAATCTTTTAAAATAAATGAAAAGTATTAGTTAAAAGTAGTTTTAAAAAAAGATTTCCTAATTATTATTCTAATATAATACTTTATTTATCCTTCATATTTAACCTTATCTAGAGGTATTTGAATTCCTTATTCCTTTATAGTTTTATTTATATTAATAGGATTATAGAAAAATATAACAAGTAATTCTCAAAAGATTATTAATATAATTTTTATAATTTTAAAAAGTACTTTATAATCCTTTAAAACAGCTACTATATAGATATAAGATTTTAAATTATTATAATTACTTCTTATTCTAATATAGACTACTTTATTAGATTTTTCACTAAAGCTTCAATAAGTAGTTAAATTAATTTTAAATAATCTTATGATCATTATTTATTCTTATAATTAGCAGGAGACTTTATTGGAATTAAACTATTCAAAGGTATCTTATAGAAAGGCTTAAATCCCTATTAAAAAGAGGGTCTCTTTAAAAAGGATATTACAAGTTATTATAATTTTATTTTAAAATAGGTCTTATACTTAATATTCATTAGTTAAAATATAGCTAATTAAAAAGCTTATAAAGGTATACTTCTTAAGATATATTAAATAGTTATACTTAAGTTTTATATCTAGAGTAGGAACATAATATTCATAATTATAGGTATAAAAGTAAACTAAGTCTAACTTTATAGTATTATCTTCTTAAATAACTTTATAAAGCTTTTATTATAATACTTACTAGCCTAAGAAGTATATTAATATTGAATAATAAAGAAATACTACTATTTATAGAATTTTAAATTAGAATTTATAAATTAGTTTACTCTTATATTTTATAGCTCTTATATATATACTAAAATTAATTCTAATATACTTAGTATTTTTATTTTAACTTTAGATACATAAAATAGAAAGCTTAAGATATATACTTCAAAAAGTTAGATTATATTTCAGAATCATATATCTAGAAATGTCATTATTATACTTAAAAACCTTAATATTAATACTATATTAGTATTTCAAATGTATAATAGAACTTTTAAATATTCTTGAAATAATAGTTTCAATAGAATTAAGAAAATAAAAGTCTTAAAAGTAAATCATAACTTTATTTATAAATATTAGACTTAAAATATAATTACTATAATTTAAAGAATACGAATAAACGTTAAAAATAACATACTCCTTAGGGGTAATATATAAAGTATTCTTATACTTTATATAGTAGATCTTCTAGTTTATCTTACTAAGACTATAAGTCTTATATACTTCTTAAGTAGACTAATATTTATTATATTTCAAGTAACTATTAGTAATATAAATACCTTATATAATTGTAATAAAGTAATTAAGAGGCTTTCTATTAAGATATTCTAACTACTAATATTAGAATTATTTATTACTTTTTAGGAATTTGATTATGATATTTATAGTATACTATTAGTAGTAGTAATATCTAAAAGAAGGTTTATATTATACTAATTATACTACTAAAGTAGTTAATCTCTCACGAGATATATAGTATTCAAAGACTTACTAGTTATATTAACTATTAATAGCTATAGGTTTAAAGTAATTATTCCTCTATACTTATAATACGTAGTTTAGCTTAATATCCTACTAGTAGTCTTATTTTTATAATTATTAAAAAGAGCTAAAACTCCTAGTTAGAATAATATAGAAAGTAATGTTATATAAATATAATTCAACTTTTTGATTATTATTAATTATAATAAAGGTTTCAGTATTTCTATAGCTTTTAATAAGTATAAGCTTTATATTATATTAAATTAAGTCTTTTAGAAAAGCATTTTAAAAGATAATGAAATAATTTATCTCTTAGAAAATATAAATTGAAGTATTTAAATTAAAAATAAATAAGTCTTGGAAAGAATACTATTAAAGTCCTCTCTTATAATATACTTACTATATAGTATTATAGCTATTTTAGCTGGAAGGCTTATTATATAGTTCTTATTATTGAAAACTCTAAACTTTCCTTAAGAAGTGTAGATCTAAAACTAGTAATTTTTTATTCTCTTTGTAATTAAAGTATTTACTATTTAATCTTTATAAGTTAATTACAAGTATATATAATAATAATATATTTAAATATAATTTAACTTTTATTTTAAAAGGTAGAGAAGTTTATCTAAACTTTAAAAATATTTCTTACTATCTTAAGTATTTAAAATAGTAATTAGAGTTTCTATTATAATATTAAAAGTATTATAATTAATCTTATTATATAAGAAAGCTTTAAAAAGATACTATATTACCTCTATAATAATTAAAATAACTTTATCTAGAAATACAAAATCTAAATTACTTTAAATTATAAATATATAATTTTATATTTGAGATTTAATTAGTGAGTATATTAATAGAATTATAGGATTATTAATTTAAAATAATACAATAATAGAAAGAATATAATTAATTACTCAAGCTTTATATATAGTATCTTCTTACTTCTAAAATTATATTTTAATTACTACTTTCATAATAAAATGCTTAAGTCTTAAAGATTAAAATATCTTATAATATATTAAAGTAGTATTTTAGAGAAATAAGTTGTCTATAATATATATATAATCATAGAAATTAGTAGTTTATATTATTATATCTTCTTCTATATAATAGTATTAATATTAGAATATCTTATTTATATTTTCAAATGTTTAAACTATTATATAAGTTT
>QAPF01000607.1:0-23195 GCA_004367935.1 Colletotrichum sidae | reverse complement strand
AGCTGAGCTAAATAAGAAATAGTAACTTTATCTATTTATAAAACTGAATATATAGCTCTAGTAGATATTACTAAAGAAGCTATTTACTTATATAATAACTATAGTTTTATTAATAAACCTTTAGGATTTAGAACTATTAATAAACCAATTATTTTTATAAATAATCAATTAGCTAAAAAGCTTATTAAAAATACTAAATTCTATAAAAAGACTAAGCATATTAATATTTATTATTATTATATTAGAGATCTTATTTAAGATAATCAGATTAATCTCTATTATATTAATATGAATAATAATATAGCTGATTTTTTAATAAAACCTTTAGGTTAAGTAAGATTTAATAATATTATTAAGAAGATTTTACAGAATAATTTTAATAATTAACCCTCTTATAAAAGAAATAGTCTTAATAATCTATTTTCTGAGAATCAATCTCTTCTATTAATTTTTTACTAGTTTTAAGTTTTTCTGATTCTCCCTGATTTGTTTTACTTTATTTTAAAGTTTTCTCCTTTAAATCTTTTTTAGGTTTTAGGTTTTTCACATTTTGATCTTTTAAAGATTTTGCTCTATTTTTCCTATGTAGTTTTTAGAGCTTTTACTACTTTTTAAGCTATAAGAGATTTATTTATCTTATATACCTTAAGGGGGGATATTAGAGTTCTAGCTATTAAACTATTACTTATATTTATCCTAATAACCTATTTTAAATATTCAAAGGCTTAAGTATTCTCTTTTACTCTTATAACCCTATGTTTTCTATTTATTATAGAAAATCAATTATTAGAGTTAAAATTATACTATTTTAATCATTATACTCTAAATTAATCAAACTATAATATTAGAATATTTAGTAAACAGACCACTTAATAGCCTAAGTGTAATAGAGCCGAAAGCTCTATATAATATAAGGTTAACCTTTCTAAAAATAAACTCTATTTAGATATTAATACTACAAAGTTCCCTACTTCCTATAGAACCCGAACTTCCCATTATTATCACTATTTATATTAATATTAGTACTATTTTTAGATACTACTCTAAATAACCTATTCTTTAATAATTGAGAATTATTTATTCCCCGTTACTTTTTACTAGTTACTTATTACTAGTTCAACAGAGTTCTACTTTAATAATAGGATTTAAGAAGAATAATATATATATATTTAATACTTCCAGTTTATGAAAGGGTTTTATTCTTTCTTATAATATATTATAGAATATTTGACTTTCAAATACTAATTTAGATAATACTAATATAAAAGTTATAAATAATTTGAAAGATAATACTTTGAATTTATATACTAGAAGAAATAAAATAGATATTCTTTCTGTTTATAGAATCTATATTAAAAGAAGCTTTACCAGTAATATCAGTAAGAATAATATGAAGTAGAAATAAAATTTTTAGTATTTAAATTATATTAACTTAGATTTATATAGACTTATAACTCCTATGACATATAATGAATATAATAGATTTATTCTATTTATTAATAAATTAACTAGATTTACTTAGGAAACTTTATCAAAAACCAAATCAGGGAAAGGAATTTCAAAAGTCTTTCTCAAATTTAAACAATTAGTAAAGAATAATAATAATAAAAGAAAAATAAAAGTTCTTAATACTAATAGAAGTAATAAATTTATCAATAAAGAAGATATCTACTTTTACTCCAATATTATCTATAATATTAGACTTCTTTATATTTATAAATCTAATAGTTTAAGAAGAAAAAGAATAATAAGAACTCTGATTGATAAAATAAGAATTCTAATTTATTAATTCAATGTATCTTATTCTTTATAAGGAGATACTTTAATAACTTCTATATATATATACAAAATAGAACTTTTTATAATTCTATACATTTCAAGACCATCTATAAATTAAGAAATGAAATAAAACCTAATATTAATAATATTGAGATATAGAATAATCTTTATTATTATAATAATCAAATTCCTAATATTCAGAAATTAAATATAAGAGTTTTTAAAAGAACTATTATAACTTATAGAAATAATACCTATAAAATTTAGAATTTCAATAAGAGGAGAGCTATTTAATCTAGAGATATAGAAATCCTAGAAAATACTTCTTATACTTTAAAGAACGAGTTACTATTATCTATAAATTTAGAAAAGAATTCTGATAATTATAAGGCTGATTGGCCTAATAATAATCTTATTTCAAATCTAGATAAGTCTATTTCTAATATGAATTAAAGTTGGAATCATAGTAACTCTTTGATATATCCTACCACTAAAATTCAAAGAATAACTAGAATAGTTCTAAAAAGAAATTCCAAAATTAAAATAACTAAAAATAATAAAATATTAGAACTCAATATAAAGAATAACACAAACATTTAGAGACAATCCAACCTATATATTAATTTACCTCTTATATCAGATAAAACTAAAAGATACTATACAACCTATATCTAAAACGCCTTTTTACTTTTTTAAACTATCCTGATGTAAAGAATTCTATAAACCTATATAAAACCACTCATAATAATAATCAAGCTTTATATATTTATTTAGTTAATAGAGTAGAAAAACCTACTTTGTTTATTTAAGTATTTAAATCTTCTAAATATAGAAATTAAATTCTAATTATAATAAAAGAAATAGAATAAATGAAATCTATAAATAATCAGAAAATAATACTTCCATCTACTATGAATATTAAGAATATTAATATTCTAAGTAATAGATAGATTTCTAAATTAAACCTAAACAATATAACCAAGGAAGTTATATATAAAGCTAAATGAATAGCTTAAAGCTATAAGTAATGATTAGGTATTAATTATTTAGAAACTTTTAAAATTACTTATAAGCCTAAAAATTAGAAATATATGATAATCCTTTCTATTTATTTAGGATAGATTTTAATATAATATAATATTACTATAATATTTATTTATACTAATATTAATAAACCTATATATATTTATCTACTCATTAGACTTTATTTTAATATAGAAAAGAAGCTTTTAGAACTTAATTTCAATATAAATATAAACATATAGAAGAAAAATAAAGATTATACTTTTTTTTATTTCTTAAATAAAATACTTCATAATTTGAAATAGAATTCTTAATTTTAATATAATCTTATAAAGAATATTCGTAGTTTAATAAGGTTTATTATTTCTCTTTATAATAAAATAGTTTTCTTTGAATGGAAAACTGAATATAATTACTTTAACTTATTATATTAATAATATATTACTAGCCATGAATAATTAAATAATAGCATATTATATATATAATCTTTAAAGCAAAAACCACAAATAGAAAGCTTAAGAGAACCTTTTATTTTTATTGATCATATTTTACTTATAAATTTAAAGAAAAAGAATTATTACTATTAATCAAAACGAATATATTACTAAAACTATTACAAAAGACAAAAAGAATTTATTTATTAATGTAAAACTCCTATAGATAATAATTTCAAATTATTTGAAAATAAAGACAGAACTTCAAAAAGAATATTTTAAAACTTTCAGAAAGAATAACAGCTATATTATACTTAGCTCTAAATATAAGACTTAATATCACTTTTACAATAATAGCTTATTTTTAATTTACTTATAATTTAAATAAGAAGTATTCTTTAGTTTTTAACTATATACAGGATTATTTAAATAATAATAAAGAATATAGATTTACTTATAACTATAAAGATATATCTTTTGTTGATAATATTATAAAAGATACTGATTTAAATCAAATAAGAAATCTAAATAATAGAAAATCTACTTCTTCTTATATTTTCTATTGAAAAAGAATAGTAATATTATAAGGTATTCTACTAGAAAATAAGAAATAATAACTTTATCTACTTATAAATTAAATATATAGCTGTATTAGATATTTAGAAAGAAGTTATTCATTTATATTATTATTATAAATATACAAATTTAAAAATAGAATTATCTAAGATTAACAAACCTAAGACTTTTATAAATAACTTAGTAGTAAAGAAGTTAGCTAAAAGTGTTGATTCTTATAAAAAAGTAAAAGATATAAATATAGAATATTACTTTATAAAATATGTTATTAGAAGTAAAAAGGTCTTTGTATAATATATACATATATAGAGTAATATATCTAATATTTTAACTAAGCGTTTAGATTTAGTAGCATTTAAATGGATTTTATCTAAATCCTAAAGTAAGATATTTTTGAGGTTTTTCTTTTTCTACTTTCTATAAATTTTAGATTTTATAGTTCCATATAAATGTTCTCTTTTTGCTTTCATTTAAATTCTATAGTTTATTATAAAAGTAAGCTATATACTAGTACAATATACCTTATAAGGGGATATCAAATTTATTCTAATATATAAAGAACTTCTATTTTTGTTATTTTAATAGAAGTAACAAGGCACTTTGTGATATTTATATATAAATATATTATATAAATATCGCTCTATAAATATATACTTATTTTGCTTTTTTACCTCTAGTAACTCTTAAGTAAATAAAATAAAAGTATAAAAGTTCATTCCTTTATAAAACACTAGCAATAGTAGAAGTAGTTCAAACTATATATACTATAGTTATAGTACTTTATATATTATAACTTTGGTAGTTAATATACCAGGATTATACTATAATATATACTCTATTTCAACCTATATATTATAATTATAATACTTGATATACTATAGCTATAACAACCTATATATTATAGCTATAACTAGAATTCTAGTAGTATAACTAGAACTCTAAACTAAACCTTCTATATAAAAAACCTTAGTATCTCTAAAAAAGCAATTAGAAATAATTAATTATACTATTAATCGAATTACTATTTCTCCTTCTATTTAACTATTATTATTACGAATATTTTGAATAAGTCCTCATATTAAGAAAACTACTCTTCTTATATCACATTTCTCCTAATCTCACAGTTATCTATAGCAATAACTTAACTATTAATTACCTATCTATATATCTATTCTAATAATAGTTAGTAGTAATTAAATATCTTAAGATATTCAAATTATATACTAATAGTTATAAAAGCGTAAAGGCGTAAGGTTTCTATAGAAAGAGTTATTAGTTATTTATTATTAAAAAGATTTATATAGAGTAGGTATACTAACTATAGTTATAAGGAGTTTAATTTTAAACTAACTAGAAGCTAGCTATAGTTATACTTAGAATAATATCTAAGCTTTATACCTTATATATAGATTTAACTATCAATTTTAACTGATAATAGTATTTATATTAATACTAACTTATAACTAGTTAAAGTGGTGATAAAGTTACCTATTATTATAGATAATTATACTTCTATTTCTAATATTTAACTTTCTAAAGAGGTAAGAGAACTAAAGTTATACTTAAGGGCGTAATATATCTACTAATAGTTATAATAGGGAGTAAGCTATTAGTCCCTCCTATATTAAAAGAAGATATATTATATATATATCTTATTTAAGATATACTTTGTTTCAAGTATTTTAGGTATTATATATATATTAAGAAGGGTTAACCTTTACCCTTAGTACTCTTAGTATAAGTAGAATGTATTGCTATTAAATATTAAGATACTTCTATTAAATACTAAAAATATTCCTTTTAAGGGAACCGTTTTAGGTTTAGTTTCAAAAAAGGTTTTCTGGAGTTTCTTATCTTTATAACAAAAGAATAGAAAATTTAAAAGGTTAAAGGTATTATTAGTTTATATACTTATATAGCTAAAAGTATTATTATAAGAATATAAGACGAGGAAGTATAACTTAAATATTAATATTTCTATTCATAATTACTCCTTATAATACTTAGAATAAGTTACCTATTAATAAGTATTAGCTTTAATAAACCTATATAATAATTTAATAATAATTATAATAGAACTTAAGAAGTATTAATCCTTGGAATATTAGAGTACTTTAACTAATATATATCTTAAAAGTTTTCTTTAGCTTAAATGTACTCTTATATAATATTATATAACTATATTATCATACTATTATATTAAAAGAAAACTAAACTTCGAATTAAAATTAACTATTAGCTACTTTATTAAATTATTAGTAATTATATCAATATTTTAAATTCATTATCATTTCTAAAGTTTCAGATTATAAGTCTCAGCTTCTTATATATTTTACAAGTATTTGTACTTCTAACCTTTTTAAAAATATAAGACTTTGAATATTTACAATTCTTATAGAAAATAGAATTAAAGTAAATAATCTCTATAATATTAATAATAATAGTACTTTTAATTTGGTTTTTAATTGACTCTTTATATCATAGTCTAAATATTATAATAATATTCTTTTTATAAGAGTTAAATATTAATATTATATCTAATTATTCTTAGGAGGGGCTAATAGCTCGCTTTCTACTATAACTATTAGTAGACATATTACCCCCTAAAGTATAACTTTAGGCTTCCTACTCCTCTAAAAAGTTAAATATTAGAACTAGAAGTATAATTATCTATAATAATAGGTAATTCTATTACTATTTTAACTAGTTATAAGTTAGTATAAATATAAATACTATTATCAGCTAAAGTTTATAGTTAAATCTATATTTAGGGTATAAAGTTTAGATACTATTCTAAATATAGAGCAAAAGTAACTAAATCTAATTATTCTTCAATTATAAAGAATATTATAAAATAAGATTCTTAATTAAAGTCTAGAGAAGTTAAATTAATTCTTAGAGATTATAAGACTCAAAATGAGTTAGATCTAAAATACTTAAAGTTACTATAATGTATTTCTAATTAGTTAAAAGAGTAAGAAACTATTGTTACTAATAATAGTAATATTACTATTATTGATAATAATATTAGCTTGTTATATTTATTACATATTCTAAGGCTTTATAAAGATAACTATAGATAGATTTGAAGTATAACTATAGAATTATTTATTTCTATATAGTAATAGACCTCTTATTATAATAATATCCATATTTATAGATTTCTTATAAGTATCTTTAAATATTAATACTTTAAAATACTATCTAATACGACCTCTCAATTATTCTTAAAGTATAGTTTTATAATAGTAAGTTAAAACCTTTAGAAATGGTGAGAGAATTTAAAATATATCTGTAATTATATATTATAGAGAAGTAATATAAGCTTTATTAGCTATTTTTCTCTTATTATATATATATATATATATAAAGAGTTAGAATAAAAGAATTATAATTTAAGAAGTATTAAGACTATTATATATTACTAAAATACTATTAATAATATACTTAATATATTTATAGTAGATTTCTGAAGCCTTTTGCTTCACATAAAGAATATTTAGCACCCAGCTAGGACCTATATTCCAACCCACCTTATACTAATTACTATAGCTATAGTTACTTTAAATCTTCGAATATTATATAATAATATTATATCAATAGTATATAACAGCATAATATCTCTAACCTTAGGTTATCTTAGTCTTTCTAACTATTAGCTAATAATTACTACAAATAGATTTCAATATATATACTTTTTCAGATACCTAATAAGCTACTTCTAATATATATTTAAAATACTTAGAGTTATTACTAAATATCCTACTTTTAAATATTAGATTCTTTTTTATTCTTTCAATCTTATACTTTTTAATTATACTAATAGTCTTATCTATTAGTAATATTTTAAAATTAAACTTAACTATAGCTATTTTAAAAAGACTAGAAAGAATAATAAAGTTATCCTTCTATAATACTAATTTATTTAAATCTTGATAAAAATAGCTATAATCTTTATCATTATTAATAGTCTTAATAAGATTGATATTTATACTGAGGTTATAAGAGTTAAATATAGTGATAGGTAGTAGCTAGAGGTAGTTTATATTCTTATTATTATTATTATTATTATTATTATTAGTAGTATTATTATAAGATAAAGAGAGGGCTAGTCTATAGTTTATCGCTGTCTTTTATTTATAAAACTAATATTATTAAGATGTACTAATACTATTATTAGTAGCTAGCTAGTATAAGTTAATATTATAAGTACTACTATAGTAAGTTTAATACTTTGAAGCTACTACTAATATATCAAACTACAACCTACTAAGACTATTATATAGTTTATACTAATAGGTTTATATATCTAGTTGTCATTCTATTATCTTATATTACTTATTTCTAGATTGAAGCTAGGTTTGAACTAAATATTATACTACTAGGTTCTTTTTATTATATTTACCTATAGAGATATATATAAGCTATAGTATATTACTAGGTTTTTTTTATAGAGATTTAATACTAAGCGTTATATAAGGCTACCTACTAGGTAGGAGGCTAAATATATAACACACCATAGTAGATTTCTTTTATTACTTTATATATAGTCTAAATTTAAATAATAATATTTAGAAAAAGAATTAAATCTTTTATAAAATAGGGGTATAATCTAAAACTAAATAGAGTAAGGATAAAGCTATTTAGCTTAGTAATATTATTAATTGCTTTATATACTACTGAAAGAGATATCTTTTAAATAATAATAAATACTTCATTATAATAAATCTTATATATATTATAAAAGAATATATAACATTAATTAACTTTACAAATACTATTATATATCTTAATCAGAATAATATAAATTAGTAATCTTATTATTTTTACGTTTAATCAAAGTCTTTAGATTAAAATATCATACTTATATTAATAATAATAAAATCGGGAAAGCCTTAATATATATTAATTTGATATACTTTAAAAGCCTCCTATATTCCCTTTACTAAGATATCAAATAAAAGTCAAGTAATATTAGATATTATCATAATATTTATAGTATAGAATATAAAGTAACTATTAATCGAGATAATATTAATAATAACCTTAAAGTTAAAGTTAATATTACTATTGATAGTAAAATAGAATTATATAAAAACTATATTATATATTTAATACTAATAATAATACTTCTTAAGTATTCTAAAAGCGTAATATGTAGCTAAGTATCCCGCCTCATTAAAGATATTATAGAAATATATAATAACTAAGTATTTTGAATAGTAGTAAAGTCTTTCTACTTCTATTTCTATAGAGTATATAGAAGTACCTATCTTCTCCTTATAAAGAAATATCTATAGATACCCCTATTTTTCAATAGTTAATATAGTTCTCTTATTTTAATAGAATTAGTTATAAATATTATTAAATATAATACCATAGTAATCTATATCTATAAAATACAATAGGAAATAAGTATTATATAATACTATATGTAGTATAATAATACTAAGTAATATTAGTATATTAACTATTTTAAATATAATAACTAGAGAAACACTACTTAAATATATTAGTACTAATTTACTTTATTGAAGTATAAAAATTATAAAGAAGTTAACTATCTATTTAAATGTAATAAACTAAGAATACGTAGTAGTTAAAACGCTAGCTATATTCAAATTAGATAAAATACTTTAGAATATAATACTTGAATGATAGTCTTTAAATATAAATATAAATATAAGAGTTATAATACTACTTTTCTTTAGTAATCCTACTACTATAAGTTTCAAATTTGAATAAGAATATAGTATACTATTTAGTTTTAGAGGATTCTTATAAGTTTACTTCTATTATGAATAATAAAGTGTTTATTAAGAAATAATTTTAAAAGCTATTTAGAAATAATGGTAGCCTTATTTTCAAAGTTATATTATACTTAGTATTATTTAATAGTATTATTAGAATTATTGTTTTGAAGAGACTACTTAAGATTATTATTTAGACTATTGCTATTCCTAAAGTTTATAAGGAAGACTTAATATATTATTATAAAGTATATTCTAAAGTTAATATTCAGTTCACATTAATTAAATAAGGTATACTTCTCCTTAAAGGTATATTTTATAGACTAATGACTTATTTTGTCATAAATAATTTTTGTTATTTGAATAACTATATTTAAAGATAAGATACAGATAAACTCTATGTAATCTAGATAAATATACGTGTTATAAAATATCAATATAGATAGAATGTTAATTATTTCATAATATAGTATTTTAAAAATATTCTTCAAGAAATTTATATATACAACTAACTTAAAATTAATTCTTAACTTATTTCTAGTTAGTATATTTATTATTCTAATAAATATTAACTTTTAGATTAATATAGTATCATTTATAATAAATTATTACTAATTATAAAGACTCTAAGTGATAATTATTAAGCTAAAGGAACTTATCTAATACTTAGGTATACTATAATATATACTTAAAACTTAGAAGTAGAATATTGTATTTATATAGAAATTTAATGAAACGGCTTTCTAAATATATATAAACTTTAATATAAAAGCTTTAAAAGCCTCTCTTTTATTCATTTGAGAGTACTTAGTTATAAGATTTTGAAATATAGTATTTTACTAGTTAGAAAAATAAAGCTTTTAAGATTTATTATTTTCAAAACAATCTTGAATATAGTAAATTATCTATTTAAACAATAAGTTAAATAACGAACGACGTAAATATTTGAAAGAATACTTAGGAGCTTAATCTTCTAGTATAATTAAAAATATACTAACTTATATATAGTAAAGAATATTAAGCTTAAGGTAGTAATCATAAAAGTTATAAATCTTCATTTTAAATATATTATATAGATTTCTATTATATTTCATATTCTTATTCTATAGCTTTATAAAGTCTATAATATATGTTTATAGTATTGTAAAAAAGGTGGTAGAAGTAATACATAAGGGGTATTTAAGTTATCTTAAAAACTATAGGTTATTATACTTCTAGTATATTTCTGAATACTTAAAATAGTAAGAAATACTTTTAGGGTTTAGATAAACCTCTCTACTTTACAAAATATAAGCTAACTTATCGTTTAATATATTATTACTACATATACTTTTAACTAGTTTATAAAAACTAGGTACTAAATATTGAAATTAAAGAGAGAATTAAATAGTTATTAGTTTTAGATCTAAATTCTTCAAGAACGGTTTAAAGCTGTAGATAAAGGTAATTATATAACTAGTTTTGTAGCTAAACAAAACTATAATATTATATAGTAAATATATTATAAAAAAGGACTCTAGTAGTACTCTTTCTGAAACTTCTTTAATATTAATTTAAATATCTTAATTTATATTTTCTAAAGTATAAAATATCTTATAATTCTTTGAAAACTTCTTATAATAAACTATATTTAATATAACATAAAGCTTATACTTATTAGAATTTAGATAGATATTAAGATTTCTATCATAACTAATAAAAATAATCTATCATAACTAATAAAAATAATCTATCATAACTAATAAAAATAAAGAAGTTAAATTATACTTTTATAATATTACTTTTTATACTATTTTAGTTATAAATATTATTTCATTTTAGTAATTATAAAGGTAAAGCTATTAGTAGGATATTAAGCTAAACTATTTATTTTAACTGTAGAGGAGTAATTACTTCAAAGTTGTAACTTCTAATATTTAATATAATTAACAAGATTTTAAATACTATATATTTTATAAAAGATGGATTACTTGAATACTATAATTAGTATAATATGAGCTTGTTCTTAAATATTACTACTATGAGTAGTGTATTATGGATATTATTCAAAAGCTCTTAAAAATAATAAATAGTTCTAGTATTACCCACTTGATATAGTAGTTTCATATCTAGCTAGCTTTCACTATTTTATAGTAAGAGTAGTAGGTTTGCATTCTATAGTAAGTAACTACAACTAGTAGCTATATATGTTCTAATTATATAAACTAAATATAATAACTACTTCTAATTATTAGCTCTTACTAATAATTATTATGATAACTAGTAACTATTAATAACTAGTAATAAGTACTACTATTAACTAGTATTAGTATTAGTAATTATAATTCTTAATAGAGTAATTATAATAGATAAATCTATACTTTCCCTATTTTTTATTTATTATATTTAACTAACTATATTATTACTACTTAAACCTTTCTCTATTTTAATAGTTCCTTAGCCTTAGTATTATCTATAAGATTAATAAGGTAAGACCTAACTACTAGGTATAACTTCCCTTAAAAAGTTCCGAGAAGTATATAACGTTCAATAGATCAAAGACCTTTAATATAACTATTAATAATAGTTCTAGCATTAGTAGTTAAAATACTTTAGTAGAAAACCTCTTAACTACTTTATTTGAATTACATAAAGTATTTATATTACTAATAGCTACTTAAAGTATAATAAGTATTAGCTTACTTAGAGAGTATATAAGACTTATAGTATTAGTAAGATCTACTATATAGAATATAAGAATCCTTAATATACTACTTCTAAGAAATAATTCCTTTTAATTTCTACTCTTATTACTAAGACTATGGTAATTATAATTTAGCTCCAATACTTATAAATAAAACTACTAATTATTTTTAAGACTTTTATTCTATTAATTACATTAGAATTATTATCATAAAGGTATTCAAGAGTTTTATTACATTTCTTATATACTAGTATAATATTAATATTAAGGTCTTGAAGTATAATAATAAAGTCCCTAAGTATAAGAGTCCAAAATATATTCTAATCTTTGAAAATATATGTTCCAAGCTATTTACCCTATATACTAAAGATTAAAATATAAGTATTAAATATATTAGAATAATGGTTAAAATATATCTAAAACCTCTATAATATAAGAGTAAACTACTTTATAAGTTTGAATCCAAATCCTATAAGTAGTAGTATTTCTTTATAACTCAATACTATTAGATTCATTCTAATATATAAAGAACTTCTACTTCTATTATTCTGATAGAAGTAATAGTAATTCTACGATATTCCTATATTAATAAATCGTAGAAAGGTCGCTCTATAAATAAATACTCATTTTACCTTTTTACGTCTAGTAATTCTTAAGTAAGTAAGATAGAGGCATAGAGGTTCATTCTTTTATAAGATATGAGAAATAGTTCAAGCTATATATATTATAATTACAACACCTTATATACTATAGCTATAGTAGCTAATATGCTATAGCTATAGTCGTTAATATACTATAGCTAGAGTAGCTAATATGCTAGAGCTATACTGTAATATATATTATGCTTTAGTTTATATACTATAATAATAATATATTATATACTATAGTATATACTATACTTTAGCCTATACGCTATAGTTATAATATATTATATACTAGAGTTAAAGTAAGCTCTATATTATACTAAGGTATATATACTATAATTATAACGCCTTATATACTATAGCTATAGTAGCTTATATATTATAACTATAGCTAGAACTCTAGTAATATAATTAGAATCCTAATAATATAACTAAAACTCTAAAGTAAACCCTCTATATAATAACTTTAATATCTGTATAAAGAATAATAAGAAATAGTCAATTATATTATTAATTAAATTACCATTTCTCCTTCTATTTTACTATTATCATTATAAGTATTTTAAACAAGTTCTTATATTAAGAAACCTACTTTTATTATATCATTTTTCTCCCAATTTTACAATTATCTATGATAATAACTTAACTATCAATTTACCTATCTATCTATCTGTTCTAATAAATTATAAGCCTAACTCCTTTTGACCTGAAGATTCTATACTTTAGTTACTAAAGAAGTATCATTTTCATTTATATATAAAAGTCAAATATTATAATAAAATCTATAAAGCTCTCTACCTTTTAACTACTTTTATAGAAACCGAATACTTTACTAGAATTACTTTATTTATATTAAAAATCAACACTATTAAACAAGCTATTTTAATACCCAAAATTCTAATTTTTCTACCTATTTTAACTCTTTTTAATTCTTCAGATATTTAAGACTTATTTTGAATTAATTATTCTTTTAAATTACTTTGAAGTTTATTTCTTCTTCAATTTTAGATTGTTTTAATAGTACAAAATGAATATATATAGAAAATCAACTCCTTCTATCTCAAATCTTACCTTGATTTTTAATTAATTTTATAAAAAAGGAAAAATTAAATTTATTTAAAAAAGAAAAAGAGAATACTGAGATTTAAATCTCTAGTTCTTAGGTTTACTCTTTAACTTGTATCTTTATTTCAAATAGAAAAAAAGGATTTTAATCTTCAATTCTTATCTTTTTAGAAAATATAGTATTTTTATGTATTATATATTTTAAGACCTTTATATTCTTTCTAAAAACATCCTATATAAATATATATTTCAGTAATTCATTTTATTCTAATACAAATAGGTAATTTTAGAAAGATTACTATTTCTAAATTAGTAAAAAGTAGTAATTATAAAGTCTAGTCTACTATATTAAAGTTTTACTTATTAGTAAAATATATTTATAAGTATTACTAAGCTTAATGATTCTAAGAAAAAAAGATAAAAGTAAAAAGACTCTAAATTACATATAATTATATTATAGAGAAAGCCTTCTTTAAACTATAAAAACTAATATAGATATTCTTAAAGTATTTAAATATTTGAAACAATTCTATAAGCCCTCGAGATTTACAAATAAATTCTTAATTTATAAAGAATGCTTTAAGATTCCTTTAAATTGCTATAATAATGTAGAAGGCTTTTTGAATAAGATTGAAAACTTAACTAATAATCTCTCTTATAATAAATTAAAGTTACCTAAATAAAGAGTTATAATATATGTCTTATTTAGTCTTAATTCTCATTATAAAGACTTTATTACTTTTATGATTCAGAACCTTCAGTCTAATAAAAAAACCTATATTTTAAATTCTTTTCTTTCTAATTTATTAAATAAATTTAAAAAAGAAATAATAATTGAGTTAATTATACTAAAAGTACTTAAGAAAAGAAGATTTTCAGAATTACCAAAAAACCCTATAAAGAATAAAACTAAATCTTTTATAAAAGTTATAAAACTAATCATTATACTAAAGAAAACTATACCTAATTTTATCTAGAAAAGGCTTCAAATCAATAGAAGAATATCCTAGCTACAAATAATAATAAAAATAAGAAAACATCTAAAAAAAAGATTTAAGATCTATTAATATTACTTTAACTAAAACTAAAGAAGTTAAAGGAGTAGAAGACGAGCTATTAGAAGATAATGAAAGTCCTAAATCTAAAGAATTTATTTCTAAAGATATAAATATCGATATATTTTTTAGAATAGACGATATTTTTGAAGCTATAAGAATTACCTAAAAACCCCTTATAAAAAAACAATAATAAGAATAGAACTCTAGGCCTTCTAATAAATTAATAGATTTTCAGAAATTCTAGGGATTTACTGAAAGAAGAAAATTATAAAGATATTTATTTTTGCCTAAGTACTACTACTATTATTTATATACTTAAAAGTAAATTTATTTTATTCAATATAAAACTCGTTTCAAAATAGATTAAAGAGGGAAGTATAATAGACTTTATAGCTAGAATAATAAGAGATTTAAAAATATGTCTGGAGGATTAAATCTTTATACTAAATAGAAATTATTATATTTTAGAATGAGGAGTTGATTTATTATTTTGAAATAAATTTAATACTATAGGAATTATATTAGTATTCTAGAGAAAGCCTATATTATATAATATAGAAACAAATCCTATTTCAATAGTAAGATTTGAGAGGAATACTTTATATAAATTTAATATTCCTATTTTATAAAAAGATATCATTCTTTTACCTGTTATATTATAAGATATTCAGCTTTTATATAACTATTTAAGAGATACTAATATAGAAACTATATATAATTTAAAAGATAATATTTCAAATTTATCTTATAAAATAAATGAAAACAATACTCTTTCTTATTATAAATACTATATTAAAAGAAACTTTACTACTAATATTCATAAAGATAATAAGGAAATAAAACAAAATCTTTAATATTGAGATTATATTAATTGAGATTTATATAGACCTGTAACTCTTATAATATATAATAGATTTAATAGCTTTATTCTATTTGTTAATGAATCGACTAGATTTACTTAGGGACTTTTATTAAAAAGTAAGTTAGCTAAAGAAGTTTCAAAAATCTTTCTTAAATTCCAAAGGTTAGTAAATAACAATAATAATAAAAGAAAAAGAAAGTTTAACACTAATAGGTAGATTAAACTTACTAATAAAAAAAATAACAGATATTTATTCTTATTTTAATATTAATCATAATATTTGACCTCTGTATATTTATAAACCTAATAGTCCAATAGAAGGAGTATTAAGGATTCTAGTTAATAAGATTAGAATTCTAATTTATTACTTAAATTTACCTTATTATTATAAGGGGATATTTTAATAGCTTCATAAATATATATCTAATAGAACTCTTTATGATTTTATATATTTTAAAACTCCCTATAAATTAAAACATAAACTAAAATCTGGTATTAATAATATCAAGATATAGATTAGCTTCTATGATTTGAAAATTAAAGATCCCAATACTACAAAATTCAATATAAGGATTTATAAGAAGGCTATTATAGCTTATATAAATAATACATATAGAATTTAGGATTATAATAAAAAGGGAGCTATATAGTTTAGAAATATAAAAGTCCTAGAAAATACTTTTTTATTTTACAAAAGAAATTAGCTTTATTTATTAATTCAGAAAGCAACTCCTATAATTCTAAATCTAGTTAACTAAATGATAGCCTTATTTTAAATCTAGATAGATCTATTTCTAATTCAAATTAAAATAATGACAATGATAATAATAAGTCTTCAACAAATCTAACTACTAAAGTTCAAGAAATAACTAGAACAAATCCTAAAGAAAGTTCAAATATAAAATGACTAAAAATGATGAAAGATCAGACTTAAATACAGAAAAAAAGAATAATATTCAGGGGAAATCCAACGTATATATCAATTTACCTACTATATCAGATAAAGCTAAGAAAAACTATAAAACGTATAAAGAAAGCATCTTTTTTAGTATTTCAAACTCTTTTAGTTTAAATAATTATATAAAATTATATAAATATATTAATAAAGATAATTAAGCTTCTTAGATTTTATTAACAAATAAGGGAAAAGGACCTATTTCTTTTATTTAAATATTTGAATCCCCTAAATATAGAAACTAAATTCTAACTATAATAAAAGAAATAGAATAAATTAAATCTATAAATAGTTAGAAAATATTACTTCTATCTACTATTGATATTCAGAATATTGATATACTAGATAGTAGATAAATTTAAAAATTAAAACTAAATAATATAATCAGAAGAACTATATATAAGGCTTGATAAGTAGCTTAAGACTATAATTTATATTTACAAATTAACAATTTAGAAACCTTTAATACTATTTATAGACTTAAGCATTAGAAATATATAAGAACTCTTTCAATCTATTTAAAATAAACTTGAAAATGATATAATATTACTATAATATTTATTCATACTAATATTCATAAACCTATATATATTTATTCACTAACTAGACTTTATTCTCATATAAAAAAGAAGTCTTTAGAATTTAATCCTAATATAAATATAAATATATATAAAAAAAATAAAAACTATATTTTTATTTATCTATTAAATAAAGCACTATACAGTCTGAAACAAAGTCCTGAACCTTAGTATAATTATCTAAAGAATATTCTTTATTTAATAAGACTCATTATTTCTCCTTATAATAAAGCGGTTTTTATTTTAAATAGAAACCTCTAAATAGTAGTTTTAGCTTGCTATATTAATAATATATTACTAACTATAAATAATTAGAAAATAGCTAATTATATATATAGTCCTTTAAAATAAAATAAACAATATAAAACCTGGGGGAACCTTCTATTTCTCTTAGTTATAATTTATCTATAAACTAAGAAAAAACAAAGATTATTAATCAGAATAAATATACTAAAGAAATCATTAAAAAAATGTAAAGAAAAGACTATTTATGGATTCAAAACTTCTATAACTAATAACCTGAAATTACTTAAAAATAAGGAAAAAACTTTAAAAGAAGATATTTTAGAATTTTAATAGGAAATAAGAACTCTATCATATTTAGCACTAAAAACAAAACCTAATATGACTTTTATAGTAAGAACCTATTCTTCATTTACTTGTAATCTAGATAAACATTATTTTTTAGCTTTTAACTATGTTTAAAATTATTTAAATAATAATAAAGAATATAGATTTACCTATAACTATAAAATATATCTTCTATTAAGAATATTATAAGATATGTTCATTTAGATCTCATAAGAAATCTAAATAATTAGAAATCTCCTTCTTCTTATATTTTCTATTTAAAAAGATAGAATAATATTATAAGTTATTCTATTATAAAATATAAAATGTTAGTTTTATCTATTTACAAAACTAAATATATAGCTCTATTAGATACTAATATAAAGTAACTTATTTATATCATAGTTATAATTATATAAATTCTAAATTATAATTATCTAAAGTAAGAAAACCTAAGACTTTTATAGATAATTAAGTAGTAAAGAAACTAACTAAAAATCCTGATTTTCATGAAAAAGTAAAGTATAGAGATATAAAATATCACTTTATGAGAAGTTTTATTAGAGATAAGAATATCTTTATGTATTATATAAATATAGAAAGTAATATATCTAATATTTTAATTACACCTATAGGCTTAGTAAAAGTTAAATAAATTATATTTAAAATTGAAGATAAGATATTTTAAAAGTCTTACTTTTTTTACCTTCTATAAGTTTTAGATTTTTGAACTTCATATACATTTTCTCTTTCTTTACTTTTATTTAAATTCTATAAGTCTTTATATAAATAAGCTATATACTAACGAAATATATCTTATAGGGAAATATTAGATTTATTCTGATATATAAAAGACTTATATTTCTATTATTCTAATAGAAGTAATAAGGACTTCTATAATATTTCTATATTAATAAATTGCATAAAGATTGCTCTATAAATACATATTCACTTTACCTTTTTACTTCTAGTAATTCTTAAGTAAATAAGATAAAAGCATAGAAATTCATTCTTTAATAGAATACAAGAAATAGTTCAAGCTATATACACTATAGTTATAACGCCTTATATGCTTTAGCTATATTAACTAATACGCTATAGCTATAGTAGCTAATATACTATAGCTACACTATAGTATAGATTATACTTTAGCCTATATATTATAATTACAATATATTATATACTCTAGTATACACTATATTTTAACTTATATAGTATAATAATAATATATTATATACTATAGCTATAGTAGCCTTTATATTACGCTAGAATATATATATTATAATTATAACGTTCTATATATTGAAATAGATACTAGCTCCTTGGGTTAAAACAATTAAAATAAATAAATAAAACAACTTCTTCTAAAACTAATCCTACAGCAATAGAAAATAGGGGGAAGAATCTAGAAAAGTATATGAAATAAAAAGTATTATATTCGCAGATCTATAATAGAAAAAATACTTTAATTATAAAAGTAGTATTTTAAAATCTAAAGGGTAGAATAATATATATATTATATATCTCTTATTACTATACAGAAGATAAATACTATAAATATAAGCCTATAGCTTATATATATATACTACTTATATAATAACAGAAGCTTTAAACTTAAGCTTATTATAATCCTCCCTTTAAACTTGTTGAAAGTTTTATATAGTAAGTTTAATTAAAAGAGAATCTATTTATATTATTATAATTATTCTTAATCTAGCTATTTAAGTTCTTCTCTATTTCTAATCTTATTTCTACTCATTAACCTTATCTATATATTATTTACTTATTAATATTAATTTTAGATTAATCTTTAAATAAACTATAGCTAGTTTCTCTACACTAGAGGCTATAAAAATATATAAACTATTAATTTAATAGAAGTATTCTATTTAATCTAAGTCTAATAAATAACTTGTTAGCCTATAGATTACTCCTTTATATAATTAGAAAGACTTATATAATTATATAGATTGAAAGAGTTAATATAAGATGGAATACTAGTTTGAAATTATAGAAGTAGTATTAGAAGGATTTAATAAACTAATATTAGACAAATAGGTTTAAATAGAATGTATATTTATAGTTTATTTCAAGAGCTTTAGTATAATATTTATATTAATATTAGGTTGATCTAATAAGTCTTATTTTCTAATATTCTCTAAAGCTTAAGTATTAATTTCTCTAATTTTAATACTTTTAGTTATTATTAGGATAATTATCTAACTAGTGCTCAATCCTATAAATACTTTTTTAATACTAGTAGTAAATATTATTAAAAATAAATAAGAAACAATTTATCATCTTATAATCTTTATAAATCTAAACTACTCTCTATATTAGTAAGTTCTTCTAAATATTATTATAAAGTCCGAAGTATTTACTTATAATTAATAATTAATATAAGACTAAAAGAACTTCACCTTTATACCTATATTATTTATCTATTAAAACTTATAGTAAATTCATAATATTAAATATCTTATTCTTAATAAATACTTCATACTATTTTACTATTCAAAAACTATAAGTAAACTAATTTTACTAAAAGATTATTAGTACTATCTAAATATTAGCTTGAAGTAGCTTAATTATATTAAATAAAGCTTTTATATTAATATAGAATTATAATAATTATTCTACTATTTTAATAAAATAGTTATTATTAAAATCTTTTTATATAAAGTTAAAATAAAAAATCTTCTTCATTATCTAATTAACTATAAGATTAACTTAATAAATATTACTATTAATAATAAAGAATAAAATAATATTAGTTTTTTATAAATTTATTGATAAATTATTTACTAATTATTATTTATACTTAACTAAATTACTATTTATATTATAACTACTCTTAATATATTATAAATTTAGTCTCTTAAGCGTCTAATAAGTAGTAGGACTATTTTATAGATCTAAATAGAAAAATATTTTAAGTTCTTAAGAATTTAGATATTTTATTACTTATAATATATTTTTAGTATTATAGAAGTAGACCTCTTATTTAACTATCTTTTATTATGTTATAAGATTTTATTAATTAATCCCTAGGTCTATATTATAACAACTTCGAAAATAACTTTATATAGATTTTTTATTAAAATATTAGTCTTCTACTAAAAAAACGCTTATTATCTAATATTAACTTAATTCCTTCCCTTAATATCTTAACTATAACTCCTAGTTTATTAGCTTTATTAAAGTAAGGCTTTCTATTAGGTTTTTAGTTATAAAAGCTAGGAATTAAATGAGACGACTTCTCTATATTTTAATTCTTTTATATATAACTTCTTATAAGTATTTATAGAGAGTTTTTAATTTTAGCTTTAAAAAGACTATTTTAATAAGTAGTATTTTAAATAATATTAAAAATAGTCTTTATAAAACAGTTAAACTTAATAAGTAGTTGAAAGATTTATAGATATTTTACTAAAAACCTTCCTATTAATTAAAATTTATTTATTAAAGTGAAATTAGATACTACTTCTAATACTATAATAAGTAGATACTTCTTTACAATATTAACTTTAAAATATTAAAAAAGGTTATATTATATTCTAACTATCTAATCCTTCTTATTAATCCTATTTTTATATTAATAATCTACTTCTTATATATCCTATATAAATCTATTTAATATAAATACTTTATTAAGTAGTAATAAGCTATAGAATTCCTAGGCTAATTTAACTTACTAATTATTTATTATATATTTATAACTATATCTCTTAAATAACATCTTGATTATAATAAGAACTTATTATACTTAATTAAAAAGTATTAATACTAATATCTATTTAGAGTATGATATAGCTAGTATAATATAAATTTATTAAGTTATTAAATACTATAGCTTTCTTTTATTTCTCTTTATATATAAATTTATAAATCTTAAGGTATTAACAAACTTCTCTTCTTTATACTTATTAGCTTATTATATATTATAATATTATATATAGTCTTACTATTAGTCCATTAGGAGACTTATTTAGATTATTATACTACTTCTATATAAAGAAAGTAGGAATATAAAGTATTCCTTTATATACTACTAGTTATATTATTTAACTTCTTCTTTAGAATTATTCTTTATATTTATATAGTAAATTAAATATCTATTATATAATTTTCTATAACTTAAGTAAAACCTATTAATTAAGTCTTTTAAACTGGTACTTCTTATTATTCAATCTAGCTAATAAAGTTATATAGTTTAATTAGATATTCTATAAAATTATAAATTACTAATACCCCCTTTATCTTCTTCTATAAGTTAACGTATTTATTAAATAGTTATTAGTTTTATGTTTTTATATATTAATATTCTTTAGGATAAGTATTTTAAAATAATATTTATATTATAACTTTCAATTTATAAAGAGCTTTTAGTTGAGTAAGTAACTTTCTAGTATATCTTTATAAGGTTATAAGATTATAAGAAAATTTATTTATATATTAAATAAATATTTATATTCTAATGAAGAATCCTTCTTTATTTAACTATTATTTATTCTAATACTTAGTAAATCTAGAAGATTATTAATTATCCAGCTACTATATATAGTTTGTTTCTTTAGAAATTTAGTAATTAGAATATAGTATCTTATAGCTACTATAAAGAGTAAGTATATATTATATATAATAATAAAATTAACTCTTAAGTCTAAAAAACCTATTTTCAATATATCGTCCTTCTTAGAACTCCTTATACTAACTACTTCTTTTATAAAACTCAAGAGATTTATAATTTTAATTATATTCAAATTTAGTACTAATAAGGTTATAATTAGATATATACTAATAAAAGTTATTAATTAAATAGTAAATATAATAACCCTTTTATTTTTAATTTTAAGATTTCTTAAAGTTTTAAAAAGATCAAGTTATTATTAATAGCTTATTTTAACTTTAATTAACTTCTTGATATTATCTTCTCTTAATAGAAGATATTATATTATATTCCTAATACTATTTTTATATATATTATTTATTTCTTTATATATAATTTTCTTCTTTAGCTATTTTAAAATAAACTATTTTTTTCTATCTAGAGGGATATTAAAACTTAATAAAGAATTAAAACTATAAAATAGGGAACTTTTAATTGAACTCTAATTTTATAAAGGAAATATTAAAGTAAAAGAGATAAAGAATAGAATAAACCTATAAATATCAAAAAAACTCTCTTTTATTATATTCTTCATTCTCTATTATATTT